>JAJOZX010000635.1:1170000-1182500 GCA_023014485.1 Bathynomus jamesi | reverse complement strand
AACTGGATCCGTAGCTGACAAGCCTCGCAGAGGACCTTCAAGGACTGTTACGGAAGACGAAACCAGTACCAATGTGTTGGCTAGCTTCGCTGTCAGTCCCAAGAAGTCACTTCGACGCATGTCCAGCGAAACTGGGACTATTTTGTAATTTTATTAATTTTGCCCTATGGGTCCAGACTTACGGGACACCCTGTGTATATATATATGTGTGTTAAACACAGCTGGATCCTGTCTGCTTTGCAGATAGCTGGTGAGGGAAGCTATATTTATGGGACCTCTTTGCGAGAGACCCGTTGCCCACGTCGGGCTAGCATCATGAAAAAGAAAAACTATGGTATTTGTCATTTACCATTACTTATTCGGACTATAGTGGATTTAATTTTCCCAGAAGAGTTCCTTGTTCCATGCACGGTCTGTGTTTAACATATAAGTTTCTCAGGGGACCATTCTGAGTTTGTGTATATATATATATATATATATACAGGGCCGGCGCTAGGAAGTGCGGGGCCCAATTAGAAAATTGTTAGCGCCTAGCGGGGCCCTCTACCCGTTGTCGTTTCAAAGTTGGAGTGACAAGAAATTTCGCTAGAGCACCTCTTTGTTTTTCATTTTCAGCTGCCTTAGCCTTGGCCAGTGCTCGTTTCTGATTGCCGCTCAAATACTTTCGCCCTTTGTCTCTATCTCTGCTTGTGCTTGCCATGATGATGATGATGTAAGGGCTTTTTCAATTACTTTTCTTTTAAAAAAGCTAAACGGCGACGATAAACTGAAATTACAAAACAAAAAACAAAATCATTCACAATAAAGACTCCCTGGCACTGAAAAATAATAAAGATGTGCATGTATGCATCTAATGATTAAAGCAAAAGATTTCATGATTTTTAAAAGCCTGGAAGTAAGAAGAAAAGCGCAGGGGGCAAAAGAACAAGCTCTAGTAAATAGAAATGTAAATGCTCTCTATGATAATGAGGCAAAAACTAGTTAATTTAATATGTAGGATCTACTTACCACCACGTTTCTCTGTTACATGCAGGCTTAAGACACTTCAAGTTTGCGGTTTGGACATATAAACAATTTGGACATATTTAACAAACAACACAACTTTACATTCCAAGCTTTATGTTATATAATCTCATTAACAGCGCTCTTTCTGTGTTGAGGGTTTGAATATCGTCCACAAATTACCTTTTTTTTAAAAAAGCTAAACGGCGACGATAAACTGAAATTAGAAAACAAATAAACAAACGATTAGCAATAAAACATTGAAACATAGATATACGAGGACGGACTGAATAGCTTCATTGCCTTCACAGTAACAAGAAACTTCGTGCACACTGGACACTCATTAATTCATCATAGCGTCCCCCACTCGAGCGCGTGCGCGGGGTCCCCTCGGGGCGCGGGGCCCAATTTGAACAAATCGGTCTAATCGGCTTAAAACCGGCCCTGTATATATATATATATATATATATATATATATATACACATATTTTAGTTTGTAAGAAACCTTGGCCTGTTGCCTCATATTGCAAATATGAATCACTAAATTAGAGAGAGGCCTGCGATGGTTTTGTTTTCCGAAATATTTTATCACTTAATTGTAATATTTGCACGCTGATTCTGAAAATAATATTCATTTTTCGCCATCACGTACAGATTTTTCACAAAATATCACATTTCATATTACGTACGCGCCTCGGTGGTGTAGTGGTTAGCGTCGCTGACTACGAATCCATCGGCCCCGGGTTCGAGACCCGGTGACTGTAGCCGGCGCGCGGCAAAACCCAGCTGTTCATCCTTCCACGCGATAAAGAAAGTGGTTGGTAGATAAATGGGTACCCTGGGTGGCCTAGACGCTGGGCTGCTGGTGGGGAGTGGTTCGGATTCCACGTTAAACTGTAGGTAGGTCTAAGGTGGAGCGAAAAGCTCGACCTTCGTCAGAATAAACAATTCGGGCGAAAGCTAACCAAAGGTTACGTACGTAAGTAATTTTCATTAAATTTTGATTAAAAACTACTGCCTATAAATGCTTATGAATGAATGCTCGGTTTCAGCAAGACATCAAAAAAATGGAGAAGAGATATCAGGGAAGGTGGGACATCAGCATGATGGCTCATTACTGCTGCTGGATGTTGAAACGGGATACTCCAGAATTATTACGTAAAAGAAAAGGAACAGCGCGTACATTCGAGACTAAAAGGCGTAGTAGATCTCACAAGAAAACTCGGGACAAATAAAGATGAATATGTAATTGACGTTAATAATCTTCTTTCTTTTTAAAGTTGTTCGCATTTGTAATTAGTATAACAAAGCGAAATAGGTACCTAATGTAAATTGAAATAAATAATAGTTATTTATGTTGTTGTTTTTCCCTTCCAGTTTGCAGAAAATCCTTACGTGATAGAAAAAAATGGACATATTCGAAATCAGAGTAGTTGAATTATATAAAATGAGTTATTAGTAAGAAAAAAATTGTTACAAAGTTCTCATTCGCAGGCCTGTGCATTATGGTTGTTATTTAATTATAATAATAATGATAGTGAAGGTTTCGTTGGTGAAATTAGATTAGGTTAGAAATGTTTGTCTACCAAACTTTTAATAGTTATCGACAATAAAGGCAATATCAGTTCAATCCTCAAAACAATTTATGGGAATGTACGGGAATTGCAAATATTCTGAGGTCTTGGTCCAGTTTGTGTAGAGCAAGCCTCGGGTGATACGCGCGTATTTGTGATTAAAAATAGTGCTTTTGTTGCCTCGGGAAGGAAACGAAGTTGCGGTGTACCTTCCTCCTGATGAATCGGGAACCAGGGCCTACGAGCAACTACAGTGTCTGCAGTGCAAACTAATGACAATTGCATCCGAAAGAATTATGGTGACTGCACAGTGCAACGGGGTAAAACAAAACACCGTCGTTTCTTGTGGTGATGTACCACGTACGGAAGCTTCGTCAATACGCCGACCCTCTATGTAACTGGCAATGATGGTGCGAGCTGCTCGTACCCTGAATGAGTATGGACGGAATGGTACTTTCCCAAACAATGACGCCTGTACCCTCTGTCTAAGACCTAGCTGTTGAAAATTTGAATCTTAATTGATGACTTTATATATATATATATATATATATATATATATATATATATATATATATATATTATATATACATATAATATATGAGAGAGAGAGTTACAAGGAGTTACAAGGAAAAGAAGTACCTCAAAAGGCCTTGCGGTCCATACCGAGGAGGTACCAATGACAACGGGTGCCACGGAAAATTTTCTACACACTCAAATAGTATGCAAGATTTGGTCTAACCTTTTCTTGAAATGATCCACAGAGGAACTGTTCACAACTTCTGAAGGTAACCCGTTCCACGTATCACAGATCTTATAGGTAAAGTAATTCCTACACACACTAGTCCTAAACCGTTTCAAATCCAACTTCCAACCATTGTTGCGAGTTGGGTTATCATTTAAACTAAACGTGCTTCTAAAATCGACATCGTTGAACCCGCGTAAGAACTTGAAAACCTTGATGAGTTGACCACGCAGCCTCCGAGTTTCTAGCGAAAACAAGTTCAGGGCAGGTAAGCGTCGATTGTAGCCCATATGCCTAACGGAAGGGATTAACTTTGTGGCCCTCGCCTGCACTCGCTCCAGCCTCTCAATATATTTCCTGAGGGTGGGCGACCAGAACTGCACAGCATACTCCAGGTACGGTCGAACCAGGGAATTGTACAGAGAGAGCACAATCTCCTTGTTCCGAAACTGAAATTGCCTCCTGATATAACCCAACAGCTTCTGGGCTTTCTTTTCCACCTCTACGCACTGTTTCGTACACTTAAGGTCGCTGCTAATTAGCACACCCAAGACCTTTTCCAAATCAGTCGCCTCGATATTACTCCCCAATATCGAGTAGTATAGTAATGTCTAATTAAGAATCTTAATAATGTTTGTTTAATAAAGAAGATGATAATATGATGTTTGATTAATGAAGAAGATAATAATATTTAATAAATGTAATTACGATAAATAATGATTTGTTTATAAAAAATATAGAAATACGAATTGGCAACACTCTCTCGGCCCAAGACAAGAGAGAAAAATACCCAAATGGGCAGTCAAAGGCCCGCAGTGAGCTCAGTAGCTCGGTGTTTTGCGTGTAGTATGTAATTGTGAATTTAAATTCTTTTGTCTCTCTCCAACTTAAGTATTATAATTAAATTCCCCCTCGCATTACCCCGTTTAACTAAGTCTGTTTCGGCAATAATAAAGTAGTAAAAAGTGTAAACAAGAGTATGATTAATCCCCGCGGTCTCCCTCGTATTTTTTAAAATGATAACGGTTTCCATCACCTCGGTTCGCGCTACCACGAGTTTATAAAGTATTGTAAAGTATAGTGAAAAGCGTGTAAAGAGAATGAATAATGATAGAAGAAAGAGGAAAGTAAATAAAGAAATAATGAATTATAATAATGAATAAACATATTTACTACAGTAGTGCGACTTGGGATTGGCGTAGCCAATGTGCATCACTTTGCATTTACCCAAGTTAAACGGCATTTGCCATTTTTCGGACCACTCTCCTATCCTACCTAGGTCCGCACGCAGTTCCTCGATCGCTTCGGGCGTCCCAACATTGGCCCCAAGCTTGGTGTCATCAGCGAATTTGGCGATCCGACTGACGATGCCACCGTCGATATCATTTATGTAAATGATAAACAACAGTGGCCCCAAAACGGAACCCTGAGGAACCTCACTAGTGACCGAGGCCCAACCCGAACTAACCCCTTTAATTACAACCCTCTGCCGCCTATTCTTCAGCCAGTTTTCAATCCAGTTCCTCAATCCAGAGAGAGAGAGAGAGAGAGAGAGAGAGAGAATGATGTTGGATGGGTGAGATCATTAAAATTTTTCCTTAAAGTTTGTTGAATGTTCCATGAATTGAGTCAGTGAAATGTTTAATTAACTTTTTTTGCATCAATAGTAAAAGAAGAGTTTATTTTCCGTTACTCGTTTTAGGCGTTGTTGCGTCACGCAAAAGGTTAATTCAATAAAGATTCGTAGAGGTCTAATCTTTGAAGGAAAAATCACACAATGGTCAATGTCGGCTCGAAAATTTCACGAGTTCCTCATTGTTTTTATTACAATTTAAAAGGAACTTTGTATCAAATGTTACGTCTCCTCTCTTCGCTTTATTAACCTAAAACACAAAATAGATTTTTATCTTTAAGTAAATAAACAAAGTTAATTGCGGATAATAATAATCTATATTATAATAAGAGAGCTGTCCGTCTCTCCGTCTGTCCGTCTGTCCGTCACACTTTCAGAAATTGTGAGAAAAAATTGTAAAAAAAAAATTCAGAAATTGTATTACGGGCGGCAATGTGAAGCTCAAGATTTTCATGACTGTGTTCTTTTCTGTAGTTTAGCAATGGGGGGAGGGTGGGGGTGGGGGTAATCGGGGATGGGTGGGGTAATGGGGAGGGGTGGGGGTAATGGGGGAGGGGGTTAGCCCCCAAGTTGTATGAATGGGGGTGAGGATATTTTGGGAGATACCAGATTCAGAAATGTTGACACAATGTGAAGCTCAAAATTTTCACGGCTGGGTTCTTTTTTTGTAGTTTAGCCTGTCTAACCGTCAGCGAAGCGGCGGGAACTGTACTAGTAATAATAATAATAATTGTTAAGAAAATGAAGGGAAACTAATTAAAAGCATGGCATCCCCGTCAAGTACTTGCAGTCGCTGTGAAGGGAAATTTGCTGCTTACGCGTTTACAATGGCTAATAATAATGATCAGTTAGTTTGCAGGTGGTGCTCAAGCATGGAAGTGCTGAGGAACGAGTTAGAACGTGAGAGGGAGGCCAGGGTGAGACTTGAAGAAAGCGTGATGCTCCTGATGGCAAAATTAGAATCCCTTGAGACTCCAGTTACGACCCCTCCTGCCTCAGTTTCTATTAATAACATAAATAGTACTAATAGCCCTCTCTCTTGCCCTAGTTCCCAACCCTTCGTTCGAGTGCGAAATGGAGCCCCATTGAGAAAAGCAAAGACTTGTCTACCAGTAATAACAAGCAATAAGTTTTCTGTTTTAGGGTTCGAAGATACTGATGAACCGGAAATACGACTCGTTGGTGATTCCATTGTTCGAGGGCAGCTCGAGGAATTCTGTGGGAGAAACCCTCGTCGTAGGCGCCGTTACTGCTACCCTGGTGCAAGGGTGGAGGATATAACTAATAATGTTGACCATTTTACAGACAGTACCGCCGAGGACACAACGTATGTTATTCATGTCGGTACTAATAACGTTTTAAATTCTAGATAGGAAGAACTGCTGGCTAGGTACAGGGACTTATTAGAGCGACTAAAGGAGAAAACTAATAAGATTGTTTTAACAGGTATACTTCCTCGAATTATCCAACGTAACGATTTCTACAGCAAGGCGACCTATATTAACAATAACCTAAAGTCTCTTTGCCAACAGGAAGGAGTGCATTTTGCAAATTTTTGGAACAGTTTCTACGGCAGGAGGGACTTGTTCCTCGAAGATGGACTTCATCTTAATGACGTTGGAGCTGCGCGTTTAGGAAGACTATTTCATAATACTGTCTCTTCTTTTTAGGCTGCCGTAACTCGAACGGTCCCAGCGTAAATTCCACTTATTTCCCCTGCGCTCGCGAAGGTGTCGTAATTACAAACAATTTGAAGGTTCTATCCTTAAATGCTCGTAGCCTACGAAATAAAATAAATGAATTTTTTTCTTTAATTGCTTGTAAAGACTATGACTTAATTGCGATAAACGAATCGTGGCTTAGCACTGAAACACGTGACTTTGTAGGGGAGTATCAAATTAAAGGTTATAGACTTTTTGTTAAAAACAGAATAGGTAGGCGAGGAGGCGGTGTTATGTTGTATATCAAAGATAATATTGCGAACGTTATAGAAGTAAAGCACACAATTCCAGAACCGATAGATTCGACTATAGCAGAACTTAAATTAAACGACTTCAAACTTCTTGTTGCGGTTATATATAGGCCCCCTAATCAAACAGCTGATACGGACGAAGCGTTATATCGTGAACTAAAGAGAATAATCGTCGGTAGTGAGCAGGCTTTAGTTATGGGTGACTTTAATTGCGCCAACGTGAATTACGATACAATGCAGGGAGACGCGGAAGGTAATCGTTTAGTTAATTTTCTCGAGGATAGCTTTCTTAGTCAAAAGGTTGGGGAACCTACGAGGTTGGACAGTATTTTAGATTTAGTAATAACTACGGATGATAGGCTAATTACTGATCTTCAAGTAATAGAACCGTTAAGCAATAGCGATCACAATATGGTAGAGTTTTCCTCTCAGTAAGTCACTCGAAACCAACTAACTCGACTAAAATTCCTAACTTCCAGCACGCAGACTTTTGTAAATTTCGAAATAAATTGTCACACGTCAATTGGGAAAACGTGATGGGGAACTCCAACGCAAAACTAATGTGGGAATCGTTCGAAACAGTATTTAGGACTATAAATGAGGAATGTGTACCGTACAAAATTAAGCGTGCGAAAGTAAACAACAAGCCCTTGTGGTTTACTTCTAGAGTAGGAGATATTATAAAGAGTAGAGATAGGGCTTATAGGCAACATAAGTGCGATAAAAACAATTTGTTGTTACGAAACAACTACATATCTCTGAGGCGTGAAGCGAAAAGTGTAATAAAAAGTCCAAGCGCGAATTTGAAATCTCCATAGCTCGTGACGGTAAAGAAAACCCCAAGCGATTCTTTCAATACGTCAATAATAGAAATCCAGTAAAAAGTGTCTTGGGTCCATTGAAAAATGTAAATGGAGATCTAGTCTCTGAAAACAAGGAAATGGCTACCTTGTAAACGAATTTTTTACGTCAGTTTTTACTATAGAAGATGTAACGAATATCCCTACGGTCATAGACATAATACCTTTTGATAATGGTAATATTTTGGATAATATTGCCGTTAGTGAAGGGGAAGTAATGCGCTATATTGATAAAATGAAAACGTGTAAATAACCGGGTCCGGATTCCATATATCCCATACAACTAAAAGAATTAAAAGATAGCATTGTTGTGCCGCTAACAAAGATTTTTAATGCGTCTATTTCTGAGGGGTGCGTACCAGATAATTTCAAGTTAGCAAACGTAACACCTATCTTTAAGAAAGGCGATAAAGGTGCGGCGGGAAATTATAGGCCAATCAGTTTAACGTCTGTTGTAGGTAAGCTACTTGAATCAATAATTAGGGATCGTATAGTCGAACACTTAGAAGTGCATAATCTGGTTAGAAACACGCAGCACGGTTTTAGGCGAAACAAATCTTGCTTAACTAATCTTTTAGAATTTTTCCAAAGCGTGGTTGACGTTTACGATAGACATCGGGCGGTTGATGTAGTGTATTTAGATTTTCAAAAAGCGTTTGACACCGTGCCGCACAAAAGACTCATTGAAAAAACTAAGGCTCATGGAATCAGGGGTGTAGTAATAAATTGGCTAGAAGAGTGGTTGCGAGGCAGGAAACAGAGGGTGGTCGTTGATGGAGCGGAGTCGTGTTGGGCTAATGTAGCGAGTGGCGTTCCTCAGGGTTCTGTATTGGGCCCCTTGCTTTTTCTTATATATATTAACGATTTAGATGTCGGCCTAGTCAGTACAGTTTCAAAGTTTGCGGATGACACGAAGCTGGGTGGTAGGGCGATTAATGACGAAGATAGAGGTAAAATTCAGGAAGATCTGAATAAAATCGTTGATTGGTCAGTCACATGGCAAATGAGATTTAACGTGGATAAGTGCAAAATTTTGCATATAGGTTCGCGTAACGGTAATTTTGCGTATAGTATGTCAGGGAAAGATTTAACAAGCGTAGAGCAGGAAAAAGATTTAGGAGTTATAGTCACTGGTGATTTAAAAGTAGCGAAACAAAGTACAGCAGCGGTCAATAAGGCGAACAAAGTGTTAGGTTTTATAGCTCGAAATTTTGAGTACAAATCGCGCGATATTATAGTTCCTCTTTATAAATCATTAGTTAGACCCCATTTGGAGTACGCGGTCCAATTTTGGAATCCGCATATGCGCAAAGATATAGACAGAATCGAAAGAGTTCAAAGACGAGCAACTAAGATGATTCCGTCTCTTAGGTCAAAGTCGTACGAGGATAGGCTTAAGGAGTTAAAATTGACTACACTCGAGACTAGGAGGTTAAGGGGTGATCTAATCCAGGTTTTCAAAATTATGAATGGGTTTGATAACGTAGATAGAGATAGCTTTTTCGAAATATCTCAATATAATAGGACTAGAAATAACGGGTGTAAGTTGACAAGTAGAAGGTTCGAGACAGCAGTTGCGAAAAACTTTTTTACGCATAGAATAGTAAATAGCTGGAATAGTTTGCCGGTAGAAGTAATTAGTAGCACGTCTATAAACATGTTTAAAAATCGATTAGACGCGCATGTTGATAGAAAGGGTATAGTTTAAGGTAGTAAAATTAAGCCTTTGTGGGGATAGATCCCACAGCTCAACACAAGTGTTGTGGGATATAGGGAGGCAGCGTCTTGGGTTAGGGGATACTCTCTGTCCTTACACACCCCATTTAAAGAGATTCCTCTGCCGAGCGGTGCCCCCCATAGTACTGTGACGTATTGTAAAACTCATGATCTTCACTTGCCCCACAAACACCTTTAAATGGGAGACCCATAATGGGTGCACACATATTTCTACATTCCTGTACAGTCTTTACAGCCACAACTACACTTTTCCTCGTAAGTGTATATATTGTAATGTATATGGTTGTAAATTTTGACTTGGTTCGCAATCGATATGGACCGTGACTTGATGGATACCGTAATGAAATTGACTGGATTCTTTGGATCTGATATATTTGCATGTCCGTTATAAATAGATATAGAGTGTAACATATTTGTGGATAGTAGTTTATTATGACTCGATCCTCTGGATCGAGAGATTCTATCCTTAGTTTTAAATCGATAATTAATTATTTTTAAATTGATAATTATTTAGTTTCGTAAAAATTGGTCGTTGCCAATTTACCGGCAGTTTTACATGAATTTCTTATGTTCTTGTGGTTCGGAACCCACGTAAAATTGTAGGTACCCTCCGCCACCACGGAGGACATACACAATACACGATTACGAACACAGTTAGGTAGACCAGCCATGAGTGGATCCTAGGGTCTTCGTTGGTCTGAAACATTATAACATTATATATATATAAAGCAAACAACCACAGGGAAAAGGAAACACGAAGTCCGAGCGCTTTCGTGATATATTCACATCATCAAGGAGAAACAAAAAATAGACGGAGATTACAAAGTAAATGAGTTAAATACACAAGCAAAAAAATTCCCAATCGGCACCTCAAATTAAAGACCATAAAACCCTCTAAAGATTTTTTCAATAGATAACATAATCTGTAGGCTGCTAAATTACTAAATATAAAAGAACTATACAGATGAAATTAGACAAAAAAAAACAGTACAGAGAACAAAAATTATTATAACGGTTATTAGCACTAGTATTTAATTAAAGCAGGCAATTAAGTGGCAAGAATTTAATGAAAACAAAGGGAATGGTGCCATCGTCTTACAAATTCTAATTGAAAGAAGTGATTGGACTAAGGATGCTAACCCCGGATTTGTGATAAATCTATCAGATAAAGTGTTAAATAAAAATACAGTTACGGCTCTTGGATATGGAATAAATTTTTCAGCAGCTAAAAAGGATGTGGACTATGTAGAAATAGCTAAGGCTTTTTGTAATTTAGAAAAATATAATGATTTACCTATAGATGATGTGAATATTTGTAAAGGTATAGTATATAGTGCCATGTCTAAACCCTCTATTCCAAATTGTCCACAGAGGTTTTTCGACTCTTATGAAGCTTTAAGAAAAGATCAGAATCTACATATAACCAAAGCCGATAAATCAAATGCCTTAGTGATCCTCAATGAAGACGTTTATCTAGGAAAAATGTATGATCTTTTGAATGGTGCGGACACTTATGTGAAATTAAGGAACAATCCCCTTGAAACTGTGAACAGTGCATTTAACAAGAAAATTAAACAACTTTTGAAGGGTAATGAAATATTACTTAAACAGTTTTTGAGTACTTCACCGTCATTACCCTATATGTATGGCCCGATTAAAACTCATAAGCCAAATAATCCTGCAAGGCCTATTGTTAGTTCTATAGGATCTATCTCATATAAGCTATCCAAATGGCTTGTCTCCATTCTTAATCCTTTCCTTGGCACAATTTCACAATCACACATAAATAATAATGTAGACCTTGTGGAAAAATTAAATAGTATCAGTGTCAATTACAATTTTAGATTGGTAAGCTTTGATGTTACCGCTTTATTTACAAGAGTCCCGGTGGAGGATCTATTAGTGTTTCTTTCGGAAGAATTGGTTAAGCATAATTTGCCATTACCTGTGGCTACAATTATAGAATTAATTAAGCTGTGCATAGTAGACTCAAAATTTGTGTTCAATAATGAATATTTTAGGCAGAAATTTGGTATGGCGATGGGAAACCCTCTCTCCCCCATTTTAAGTAACTTATATATGGAGTTTTTTTGAAAGTAAGTTATTAAGGAAGATTCTGCCAAATTATGTTCCATGGTTTAGATATGCAGATGATGTTCTTTGTCTTTGGCCAGTGACTTTAAATCTCAATGAATTCTTACCCAAACTTAATAATTTAACTCCCTCTATCAATTTTACAGTTGAAATAGAAAAAGATTCTTCGATCCCTTTTTTAGATGTTTTAATATATAGGTCTGGAAAAAAGTTTAAGTACAATATTTACAGAAAACCCACTAATAATTGTTCCTATATACATTATTATTCTGATCACCACATTAACGTAAAACGATCCGTTCTTTCTACTTTGTTCCTAAGAGGCTTACGAATATGTAGCCCAGAGTTCATTGACGACGAAATTAGTAAAATATACAAAATTGCGTTTGATTTAAAATACCCAAAGAACTACATAGATAAGTCCTTAAAAATGGCAAAGAAAACCTTCTACGAAGTAAAGGACAAGATTCCTTATAACACAAAAAATGTTTTAGTGTTACCATTCAGAGAAAATTTCCTTGATCTGCCGAATTTGCTGAGGACTTTTAACGTAAATATTGCGTTCAAAAATTTAGATGTAATTAAGAATTCATTGATTAAGAACTCCCCTTTAAGTGAACAGGGTTGTGTATATAAAATCCCATGCACAATATGTAATAAATTTTACATTGGCCAAACTGGTAAGACCCTTGAGTTACGTATTAAGCAGCATCAATACAGTATAAGAAGTGGCCAGGAATCTAACGCCATTTTCATTCACGTAAGAGATACTAATCATCCCATTGACTGGAAAAATGCTTCCAAATTAAGGTTTAGTAAATCTATTGTTAGCAGAAATACAGGGCTATTTAAAATGATTCATCCGATTTCAACTGAGAATACTTCC
>JAJOZX010000635.1:1080000-1165000 GCA_023014485.1 Bathynomus jamesi | reverse complement strand
TTTAACGAATAACTTATTGTAAACTTTAGGAATTTTCATAACATTGAAAATTCTATTAATTATTTTGGGATTGCGAACCTTCCCCGATAAAAGATATCGTTATCAATACATTAAATAAAAGGTTTTTTATTCTTTTATCTTAATTTAAGATAGATCGAACGAAGAAAAACGTTTAAACGAAATTCAAACGAACGAACGAGATCTTTATTTCAGACTAAACCGATAGATACGTACAGCCATTATACGAAGGGTCCATAAATGTTTACTGGTGATAGTTGTCCGGAGCAGTCGACACTGATTACGACGATAGACCAATGAAACTAAACATAATGGACCTATAATAAATGCCTTCACATTCCAAATTTATAAAAAATATATCCATTACCAATCCACGCATTATTATTATTATTATTATTATTATTATTATGGCTTCTAGTATTTTATCAACTAAATCTGTATGTCTGGTGATCAATCTATATGTAAAATTGAGTATCAGAATGGCACATTTAGGCACGTTATTGAACACAAACAACAACACTTAAGAACAGATTGGCGCTATATTTAAGGGGCCATCATTTATTAAATTAAGAGTTCTTAATAGCAACATAGATATATTGTTATAAGCCAGATACAACTTCCTCATACTATTATACACCCTGTAATTCCACCGTAAGTGAACTGCGTTTTTCGTATTTATAAATTATTATCGTATATATATAAACCTTTTCATTATTATATTTATCTCATGTACGGTACAATTCTTTATCCAGTTTAGAGAATCTAGAACAGGAATCTGGTATAGGCAATTGCATGGTCTCATCGACGGACGAGTTTAATGCGATTGTATTACAAAAAGATATTTATACAAATCTTTCAGTGCTAAATCTAAACATTCGAAGCTTACCTAGGAACTATGACTACTTATTGGCCCTCTTGAAAACTTCTACGGTCAAATTTAGTGTTATAATTCTCACGGAAACCTGGTTAAATAGTAGTAGTATTAAAAACCTATATAATATAGATAATTACGTTGCTTATCATACTGTAAGAGATGGTCAGATTGGTGGGGGTATCTCTGTGTATGTGCATCAAACTTACGACTCTAACGAAGTATTTTCTCTATGTAATAGTGACATTGAAAAACTGATTGTGAATATAAAATACAAAATGTATATTCTGTCCATGCAATATATAGACAACCTAATACTAATATCAATAGCTTTTTAATTCACTTAGATAACGTGTTATGCAACTTCCATAAATCGAGTGCCATAGTTGCGGGAGACCTCAATTTGCAATCTGAAGCAATCTCTCATAAATTTTTAAACTTAATGAATTCTTTCTATCTTAGTCATTCTATTACCAAACCCACTCGAGTCTGCAGCTATGGCAATCGAATAACAGAATCTACGATTGATAACACTGCCCAACACCAATTTTGCTGATTTAATTCTAACACTTGTTTTCAGGTAACTTTGGTGTGCTGATTTAAAAAATCAACTTAGTTTTTGCCTATCACATCAGGTTTTCGAGCAATCAAATACGGATATTTTGGAGATATCGCATTTTGGCAGGGTTATGCCCAATTTTTTTTTCTTTTCAAAAAATAAGTTTTTACATACTCAGAATCAGCATGGAAAAGTAAACAATTGTGCAGGGAGTGAACTTTAATATACAATGGTAATATTGACACATAAAGTGATTAAAAGTGTTTAAATAAGCAAAAAATGAATCCATATTAAAGCAATCACGGGACCAGTTTTCTTAACATTGTCTTTTTCTTGTTTTCTTACTTTTCAGTGCTGATAAATTTTCTCTTATAGGACTTCCTAGAATGAGAGATGTCAAGACAATCTCTTTGCAGGCTCCAGCAGTAGTCAGCCATCATATGGGTATCCCATCTTCCTTGGTATCGTTCTTCCATCACTTTGATATCTTGGTGGAACCTTTCACCTTGCTCTTCACTAACATCACCAAGATTTTCTGGAAATTTATCCAGATGACTGTTGAGATAGTGAACTTTAATGCTCATGTTGCAACCCAACTGCTGAAAGTTTACAAGTAACGTCACTAGCGGAATCGGCTGCTCTCACTCCGCCAATGGGAAATCTCTCTCAGATCATGACGTCACGCTCACACCTGGGGAAATCACAGATACCCAAGATTTTAATATGTTGTACATGACCTTTAGATTTAATGCACAGATTTGCGTATTCCACAGATAAAATTTTAACAGCAAAACAGCTGTTAACAGGTCTAAAAAATCATCAATTTTGATAAGCGCCCGTCATGCATCACCCAAAATAGGCATATTGCATTGCACGAAAACCTGATGTGATGGACAAAATCTAAGGTGATTTTTTAAATCAGCACATCAATATTATCCAGAAACAGGTCTTACAATTAAATCAGCAGCAAAAACATTTTTTTTTGTTGGGCAGTGTAATATATTTGTAAATAGCAATGCCCTCGTAAACTCTGGAATTATAACCACTAACATCAGTGATCATTTTCCTACTTACGCTATTTTCAATAACATTGTTCAGGTTGCGGACAAAACAACTACTGATGACAGAATATTCTCAGAGGTTAACAAAAGAAAATTTATTGGGGCTGTAGAAAATACTCGACTTGACTGTGACGAACCTTTAAATGACCCAGATCATACGTTTCAGTTCTTCTCTTCTTCTTCTTCTTTCTCTTCGCCCGTTCCCGCCTCTATGCGGGGTCGGCGTTTCTGACCAGCCTCCTCCACACAGCCCGGTCCTGGGCTTCTTCCCCCGACAAACCCTTCTCCCTCAAATCGTCCCTCACCTTCTCCATCCACCTTCGCTTCGGTCTGCCTCTCTTTCTCCTGCCATGCACCTCCATATTCATCGTTCTCTTACCCACATAATCTTCGTCCCCTCTCATCACATGTCCATACCATTTCAGTCTACTTTCTTGTATCTTCCTCGAGATTTCTCCAACCTTTGTTGTGCCCCTTATCCTTTCATTCCTTACTCTATCCAACCTTGTCACTCCGCATATCCATCTCAGCATTCTCATCTCCGTTACATCTAGTCTTTTCTCATGATCTTTCTTTATAGCCCAAGACTCAGCCCCGTACATCATAGCCGGTCTTACCACAGTCTTATACACCTTTCCCTTAACCCTTGCGCCTATTCTTCGGTCACACAACACCCCTGAAACTTTCTTCCAATTTTTCCAACCAGATTGCACTCTGTGTGTTATTTCTGTGTCCAGCTCACCGTCCTCAGCCACTGTCGATCCCAAGTACGTAAACTTACTTACTCTCTTTAACCTCGCTCCCTCTAAACTAATTTCTGAGTCTTGATTTTCGTAGAACCTCAGGTACTCCGTTTTCTTCTGCTGATTTTCAACCCTCTGTCTTCAAAAGCCCTCCTCCATTCCTCCAATTTTCTTTCTACTACTTCTCTCCTGTTGCTGCACAGAACAATATCGTCTGCAAAGAGCATACACCAAGGGGATTGATCTTTTATCCCCTGGGCCAACACATCCATAATCAAAACAAAAAGGTACGGGCTCAAAGAAGATCCCTGATGTAGACCAACCCTCACGGGGAACCATTCCGTTACACCTACACTACTCCTAACCTGGGTCCTTGCTCCTTCATACATACTTTGCACCAACCTAACGTACTTCTCCGGCACACCTTTCTCTCTCATACACCTCCAAACCTCCTGGCGTGGCACTCTATCATATGCTTTCTCTAGGTCGATGAAAACCATGTGCAGTCCCTTTTGTCGCTCCCGGTGTTTCTCCATCAACTGCCTCAGTGCAAAAATCGCATCAGTTGTTCCCCTACCTGGCATAAAACCCAACTGCTCTTCCCCCACGGTTGTCTCTTCTCTTAACCTTTTCTCTATAATCCTTTCCCAAACCTTCATCGTGTGTGACATAAGCTTTATTCCCCTATAATTTCCACAATCCTGGATGTCCCCCTTCTCTTTGTAGATAGGTACGAGTGTACTATCCCCCCACTCCTCCGGCATTTCCTCTTGTTCATATATCTTCTGCATCAGATCCCACAATAGATCTATGCCCTCATCTCCCAAACAATTCCACGCCTCCACTGGTATCCCATCCGGTCCCAATGCCTTCCCCTTCTTCATTCCTTTCAACGCCACCTTCACCTCCTCCCTACTCACTCCTGAAGTTAACCCTTGATTTGGGACACCATCTTCAAAAAAACCCTTGGGTTTTCCTCATTTAACAGATGTTCAAAATAACTCTTCCATCTATCCATGATTTTATCCTGATCCTTTAAGACCACTCCCTGCCCATCCTTTACCTGTTTAATTTGAGTAAAATCTTTACTCGCCTTATCCCTAGCCTTCGCTATTCTAAGGATCTTTCTCTCTCCCGCCGGTGTCTCCAACTCTTTATATACTTCATCCATCGCCTGCGCCTTGGCTCTTGCCACTCCCTTCTTCGCCTCCTTTTTCGCCTGCCTATAGCTTTCTCTATCCTCTTGTCTACCAGATGTGTCCCACTTCTTTTTAGCATCTTTCTTCCTTTTAATCACCTCCTGAACCTCTTCATTCCACCACCACGTCTCTTTATCTTCAGGGGGTCTTCTACCTGATGTTTTGCCCAGTACTTCCTCACCAACTCTCAATATCACCCGGCTGTTCTCCTCCCACCATTCTTGTACACTCTCCAACGACCTTACTTCTTCCAAAACCTTCTCAAATTTCCTTTCCTGGTCTTCTTTCTTCAGTCCCCACCACTTTATCCTAGGTGTCACCTGTTCTTGCCTTCTTTTCCTACCACTCTTAAACGACCAATCCATCACCAGGATTCTATGTTGCGCCGCCACGCTTTCCCCGTTTATGACTTTGCAGTTCTTAACTTCTTCCAAATGGGATCTCCTGCACATTAGAAAGTCTATCTGGCTTTCTCTTCCTCCGCTCCTATAGGTCACAAACTGGTTATCTTTTTTCTGGAAGAAGGTGTTGACTATCGCTAGATCAAACGCCATCGCGAAATCCACCACCCTTTCCCCTTCTTCATTTCTCTCTCCCACGCCCCAACCACCATGCACCCTCTCAATCACCTCTCTACTTCTTCCCACATGGCCATTCAGGTCTCCACCCAAGATCACTTTTTCCCCTTCTGGTATCGCACCAAGTTCTTGATCCAACTGATTCCAAAACACTTCCTTTTCTACACCTTCACAGCCAGCTTGGGGGGCATACGCACTCACGATGTTCACCGTCATCTCGTCAAGGCCCAGCTTAACACTCATCACTCTATCGCTCCTTCTACTCACACTCACCAGGCTATCCTTCAGCACTTCTGACAGCACTATACCAACACCGTTTCTACCCTGTTCATTCGTTCCACTATAAAGCAACTTATATCCCCCTCCCAGCTCCCTTGCTTTATTTCCTCTCCACCTCGTCTCCTGCACACACAATACTCCCACACACCGTCTCTCCATCAAATCCGCCACCTCCCTTCCTCTCCCAGTCATAGAGCCTACATTCAACGTCCCAACTCTAACCACTCGGACTAGCTTCTTTACCCGAGCCCGTTCTCGACTCGGCAGCCCTCGTCCATTTCTCGCGGGGGTCAGGCGAGGCCCCCGCGCGTCGCATACGGGGTACGCCCTGGCATTTTCCGAGGCTATATGAATTTGGCTCATCATTCTTGGTTTTGGCAAAATCTTTCACGGCCGGATGCCCTTCCTGACGCCAACCCTCACCATTTATCCGGGCTTGGGACCGGCACTGAGTTGTGCTGGCTTGCACCCCCAGTGGCTGGTTTACGTTTCAGTTCTTCTATGACACCTTATTCCATATTTTTAATATTTGCTTTCCTTTAAGGAGAAAAACAGTTTCGCCCAAAAGGGTCGCAAATCCATGGATCACTCCAGGAATTTATCACTTCAATAAAGAACAGAGATAAATTATTCAAATTGCAATTGCAGAGCAAAATTCCTAAAATAAAATATACTCAATACAGAAACAAATTAACTAAAATAATCAAAATTGCAAAATATAACTATTATAACAATCAATTTTCCAAACATAAAAGAGACATGAAAAACACTCGGACAACCATAAACAATCTTCTCGGAAAACAAATTAAGAAAAATTCAATAGAGAAATTAAATGTTGATAATAAAGAAATTACTGATGATACTGCCATTGCAGACTCTTTAAATGCACATTTTACTTCAATAGCGGATAAGCTTCGCTCACAATCAATAAATAATGATCACTCACCCCTAGAATATATGCCACCCAGCCCACTAAATTCATTTTCTTTTGTTCCTTCTACCTCTACTGAGGTCCAGAATATTATTGGTAAATTAAAAAATACAAAAAATAACATTCATAACATTCCTGAACCTATATTGAAACTTGTTAAAGATAAGATATCTGTAACTTTGGCTAAAATTATCAATCAAAGTATTTCCAAAGAAATATTCCCATCAATGCTAAAAACTGGTTGTATAACACCCCTTTTTAAAGGGGGTGATCCCACACTAGCAACAAATTACGGGTCGGTGTGTTCATTATCTGTGTTCAGCAAAGTTTTCGAAAAAATTGTAAAAAGTAGAATGCAGCGATATTTAGAATCCTACAATTTATTATTTCCAAATCAATATGGCTTCCGTAATAATAAAACAACGGAAATGGCTATTTTAAATCTTATGGAAAATGTAAATATAGCTAAGGAGAACAAAGACATAATAATATCAATATTTATGGATTTGAGTAAGGCGTTTGATGTAACAGACCATAATATTCTACATAATAAATTATATTGTTACGGTTTTAAAGGAGCAGTCAGTGATTGGTTTAAAAGTTATTTGTCCACTAGATATCATTTTGTATCAGTAAATAAGGTTTCTTCAACTAAAGCGCTTGTCAAACATGGTGTGCCACAGGGCTCAGTTCTGGGTCCACTGTTTATTGTATATTTTTTACTATATATAAATGACCTTCCACGTTCATCTGATATACTGAACTTCATAATGTTTGCAGATGATACAACTGTCTCTTTTTCTTGCAAAGATGTTAATACAGCTAAGAATATATTTCATTCAGAATTCATCAGTGTAATGAAATGGTTGACCACCAATAAACTCTTCCTAAATACCAGTAAAACAAATTTAATGATTTTTACTAATAAAAGAAATGTATATCTGTTAATATTAATGAAATCGACATAAAGTAGTGTACTGTAACAAAATTTCTTGGTGTAATGCTAGATAAAAATTTGCAATGGAGTGATCATGTAAATTATATGGCGAAAAAGATTTCAAGGAGCGTTGCTATAATGTTTAAACTTAGAAATGTAGTCCCTAAACAAGCTTTATTGACTCTTTATTGACACCCTTGTTTGGGGTAACTCCGCTAACAACGCATTAAATGGTGTCTTTGTCATCCAAAAACGAGCAATAAGGTTATTATCTGATGCTGATTTCCTTGATCACTCTAGTGCATTATTGAAAGAGCTAAACCTACTAAAGCTCAACGATATAACTAAACTGGCACATTTTATTTTTATTTACAAGTGTAAGAACAAAATCATTAATTTGCAATGGGTAAATACTGTAGATATTTTGTAACTCATCAAGAAATCCACTCGTATCAGACCAGAAATAGATCAAAGCTTGTTATACCTCAATTTAGATTGTCTTCATCTCAAAAACTACCCATTTTCATTGGATTGAAACTATGGGATGACTTGCATGCCGATATAAAAAATATTGCGAATGTAAATTTGTTTCAAACCAAGTTGAAATCCCGATTAATAATAATGGGATACTAAAAAAAATCTTGGATTAATGTCCACTAATAATGTTTAATATTGTCCATTAATATTGTTTAATATTGTAATACAGGTTTTAACTATTAGTAATACTTATTTATTATTATTAATTTATAACAACTAGCTGCTTATTTTTAATAAGAGCCCAGCAAAGCCTAAAGCTTAAGGGCCAAATTAAATAAAAATAAATAGTCGAGCTTCACAATTATTCATGTCATTGTAAAATTGTAAATTGTAAAAAGACTACTCTATTTATTTTATTATTAATAAAGGTTATTCAATTCAATTCAATTCAAATACTGTATATATTATATAATTTAATAATAATTATGAACTTATAGTTACCCTTAAATATTATAGAAAACTACACATTCTAGGTACTTTAGGACTAACTTTCTTATTTAATGAATTTGAACGAAAGCCATGGTCTTCTTACGCACCATTTAATATATTGTAATTATACCTCGTACCAAGGGCGTAACTGGAGTAAAAAAGTTGTTAGAAACACTCATTATCTACGGAAGTAATTATAAAAGTCTTGGGGGACAACTTTTATAATTACTCCCATAGATAATGACTGTTTCTAACAATAGGATTGTGTTCGTCCCCTCACCCACCCCAACTTTTTTACTCCAGTTACGCCCCTGCCACGTAAATTATCTCGTACCATCGTATTATCCATTAATCACCATTACGTTATTTATACGTTTTATAAGACAAAATCTAAACTTAAAACCGCAAATTAATGCATGGACGTCGCTATATGTGCGTGTGTATGTGTGTTTGGAATTATGCAACTTCCTCCTTAACCTCTTTTGGACTACTGGGTCGAATTTGTACCGTTTCCAATACACGCATTCATAACTTAACCCTACAAAATCTTCAGGCGTTAAGAGGTTAACTGAAAAGGTCATATAACGGAGAGGACACGCATTAAATCGGATCCGAGCCACTGGTTGCTACATTATCTGGAAGCGGAGAACGGCTCCCCATCCAACTACAACCTAGACACAATTTCCCGCTTAACTTTGCTAACTTAAGGGAAGCGGTATTGGGACAATGGCTACGACGTAGCCCTTTCAGCACTTGATGTAAAACTAAAATTTCTGAAAGTCAATTTAATCTGCATTTGTGGTTTTGCTGTTGATATTTTAATCCCCGAACCGAAGGACGAAGAGAACCAGTCGATGTTAGCCGAAGTGATTCCGATTTTCATTTTTAGCTTTTGATCGTTTTATCACCGAGAATTCGCCAAACAAACAAACAAACAAACAAACACTTTATTTCAGACTCAATGTACAAACATTATACAAGAGGTCCATGGAAGATTAAGAGATAGTTGTCTGGAGTACTGACTAAGTAGGCCAGTGAATCACTGTATATAATGAACATACAATTGCCTACGCCAATGCTTCCAGATTTGAGATTTATAAAATATATCGGAGACCAATCCACTAACCATGGCTTCTATTATCTTACTAACTGACTCACCAAACCTAGTGATAAATCTAAATACAAAATTGCGAATGGCACTGGCACAGTTAGGCACCTTATTGACTACAAACAGCATACTGACACTAGAAGGAGCATTTACAAATCTTGGAGTCCTTAATAAGTTCCTAAAATTATTATTATATGCAACATATAATTTCCTCAAATTACACAGCTCAACAAAAAAAAATTTTTGTTTCGTTGCCAAGGAAATTCGTACGAATTTAGGGTATTTTGGGGTTGCTGAATTCCAAAATGAAAGTAGTTTTTCCGATTTGGCTCTAGTTCTTGAGATAATGAATACCCTCAATTATAGGAAACGTAACCATAACGCGTGCATATGGGAAACTACCGGAACATTCTAGATGGTGAGACACGCGAATATTCTTAGTGTTTACTCCGCGATCATTCTAGAATATTCCCCCTCCGTATATAAGTCATCGGCCACCCAACCAGTAGTCAGTTGACAGTGTGGTTAATGTGAAAGGTTTCAATCGATACAAGAAACTCAAGTGGGATTATCCCAATTTGGAATCAGCAAGGCGACCTGTGTCACACAGCGAAGACGTTCCCATACCAGTGTTTACCACACTGCCCGACCTTCCGTTGTCAGAATTTGAAGAAATTCAGGACTTAGGTGGTAGTAGTGGAAGTGAATATGAAGGAAGCATTTCAACACCTCAGCAGTTCTCCCAAGACGAACTCAATGATCTGATACGGGACCTCAGTCTGTCAAAGTCTGCTTCAAATACATTTGTAGATCGTTCCCTGGACTAAGTATGGAAAAACTAAAAGCTGGAATCTTTGATGGCCCTCAAATCCGTACACTTATCAAGGATCCTAATTTCACAAAATTTATGAATGGTGTTGAAGCTTCTGCCTGGTGCAGTTATGTTTCAGTTGTCAAGAACTTCTTGGGTAACCACCAGTGGCGGCTCGTCGGTAGGCACTGCGGAACTGCAGTACCCCTAAATTTTGTATTTACAATTGAAATAATCAAGAACAATATAAGGATGAGCTCACTGAATAACTTTTTCAATAACTTTTGAAACTTTTATTCATTGCTCAATGCTCATCCTTTTATTTCAGTAATTATTTCAACCCATTCTTAGAGACAGCACCCCTAGAATTTTTAGTCACGAGCCGCCACTGGTAACCACAAAGCAGACAATTATGAAGAACTGGTGCAAAACATGCTCACAAACTTTGAAAAGTTGGGTACTAATATGAGCATAAAGGTACACTTTCTCCATAGCCACTTACACAGATTTTCGGATAATCTTGGTGATTTTAGCGAGGAACAAGGGGAGAGGTTTCATCAAGATATCAAGGTGATGGAGGAAAGGTATCAAGGCAGATGGGACAGACACATGATGGCAGACTATTGCTGGAACCTCCAACGTGATTGTCCTGATAACCCACATAAAAGAGAATCGTACAAACAGAGATTTACTATACATTAATTGTAATTATGCGAATCAGCTTACTGTGTTTATCTGTTATTATACCGAATAAAATGCCATTATGTATTTCATGTGTTTACTTTTGTATGATTTGAGACAATTTCAATGCGATTTGTAAGTAGGCTCCGCCTGAACATTAAATTGTTTGCATTTTTACGTGTTTCAATGGGGTACCAATTATCTCATAAATTAGAGCCAATCTAGCAAAACCGATGTCATATTCGGAATCAGCACCACAAAGTTACCCCAAAATCACTCTAATATGATTGGCAATAAAATGAGTGTTGACCAGTGTTATACATCCTGTAGTTCCACCACAAATGAGCTGTATACACTGGAGTACAAAAAGTTTTGAACAAAATCAACTTAACATCTAATACACACACATGAAATTTTCTAACCAAAGTATTTCCCTGAGCATATAGATATAACTATCTACATTGCTTTAGAATATCACAGTCATCTGGAAGACTATCCGTTAGTATATGGCCAAGATACTTATTCTGGGTTACTTCTGACAGCACCATACCATTCAATTGAAATTCAGGAAATTTTATATACTCGTAGGCCTTGGTCCTCATAATCATAACATGACTTTTATCAGGATTATATTTTATGTCGTTATCCTTCCCATACCTTTTACACACCTTCAAAAGTGTGCTGAGCCCTTTTACAGATGGAGAAATAAGAACCAGATCATCCGCATACATCAGATGATCAACAATCATTGTACCAATATAGCAGCCTATTTTACAGGTGTTCAGCACAACAGATAGATTATCCATATAAACAATGAATAATTAGGGGGATAGTATCCCTTCCTGCCTGACACCATTGGTCACAGAGAATGGCTCTGAATTAACCCCACCCCATCTTAGAATGGGGAGAGAAGCTTTAGACTAATTTCTCAACTTTTCGAGGTGACGTTGTCTCAAAAAAAATGCATGGTATGGATTAGGTGAGGTAAAGTTCGTTCCTACCGTCTTTATTTCTGTTTTTCTTCCTTCTCTTGGTGAGTTGGGTATGTGTGAAGGGTGAGGGAATGGTGTAGGAAATCTTATTTTCTTTCTCAATTCCTGTTTGAACCTCTTTCCTGTAGAAGCACTTCACCACCCTCCCAGCGTGATGGCTTTGTGCGTAAGTGGGTGTAGACATGGAGAGTTTGTTGAATCCTTTTGGAGCTACTCTGGAGTGGGCCATGAGGTCTTCGTTGGCCCGATGCCTACAGTAGGTAAATAGAACTGTAAATATTTTGTATAAAATCAAACCATATATTCGAGGTTTTTGTGACGATATCAAGTAATTGATATTATTATGTTAGTTTGTAATGCGCCTCGGTGGTGTAGTGGTTAGCGTCGCTGACTACAAATCCATCGGCCCCGGGATCGAGACTCGGTGACGGCAGCCGGCGCACAGCAAGACCAAGCTGTTCATCTTTCCACACAATAAAGAAAGTGGTTGGTAGATAAATGAGTACCCTGGGTGGCCTAGTGGTTAAGACGCTGGGCTGCTGCTGTTGGTGGGGAGTGGTTCGGATTCCACGTTAAACTGTAGGTCTAAGGTGGAGTGAAAAGCTTGACCTTCGTCAGAACGAGCAATTCGGGCAGAAGCAAACCAAAAGTTAAAGGTTGGATCAAGTAAAGATAAGCACCCCCAGCCTTCTTTAATTAGCCTTATAAGGCTAACTAACGAAAATATCACGACCTAACCTAACCAATCGTCAAGAGCGTACAGTTGACTTAACGATTGGTTAGGTTAGGTCGTGATATTTTCGTTAGTTAGCCTTATAAGGCTAATTAAAGAAGACTGGGGGTGCTTATCTTTACTTGATCCTAAAGGTTATACAACCACACTCTCTTGTGTACAATTTCATTGTGTGCATAACATAATTGTGGACCTAGTTTATATAGTCTCCTCTTTCTCATAAAATTACCTTGGCTTCTTTTCCAGGGGTCAAGGTATTTTCTTCAACCTTTTTCCGTACCCGTCTCTTGCGGGGAAGGAGCGGAGGATGGGGAGAGAGCCTTATGCTTTTCTATCCAGTTTTCTGCTACTGCTACAATAATTAAAAAATGCACTAGTTTGATAAAAGGGACCTCCCCTAGTGGACCGAAAGGTCTGTGATATCGTTATCAAAAACGGGTCTTTCCTGTTTCATTAACTGTTTCCGATTTTTATGAAAACAACGTGATATGTACAGTTTTTCACGCTGATTTCAAAATTATAAACCATTTCATCGAGAAATACTTAGGTTAGGTTAGGTTAAGTTAGGCTTATTAGCATTTGATGTTTTCTAGGACACTGTTTTTCTTTCGGTATTAAGTTATATTCTTGTAAAAAATTTACTGCATTTTCTTCTGTCTCAGTCTTCCTATATAATTCTATAAAATTAAATTTGTCAGTCATTGGAAAGTAAAAAGATGTTGAACTATAGTCTATGCTTGCAGCGGAAGAACAAAATAGATGCGCAACGCCACCGTTTAAAAAATAGCCTAGCGGGCAGCGGCCCTAGCCTATGCTTGCAGTGATAGTCTATGCTTGCAGCGGAAGAACAAAATAGATGCGCAACACACACACCGTTTAAAAAATAGCCTAGCCTATGCTTGCAGTGATTACACCGTTCTAGTACTTTTTGTAGTATTCTATAATTTACTTTCATTTCGAAAAAACTTATTTTTAGAATCAGCATATTATTTTAAAATTTCTATAGCCTACGCTGTTTCAAACATTTGCTAGTTTCTGCACATTATAACTTTTTGGTTATATATTTCTCGATGAAATGGTTTATAATTTTGAAATCAGCGTGAAAAACTGTACATATCACGTTGTTTCCATAAAAATCGGAAACAGTTAATGAAACAGGAAAGATCCTCAAAAACACTCTCTCTCTCTCTCTCTTAAGACTTTTGTTCGTCCTTTCCAAAGATCTGAGAAGGGAAAAAATAAGGCAATACCATAGTCTAATAATGTAACGAGTAACTTCGTATCATTCACGAGATTTCCTCCTAAATGAAATTACTACAATATTAAGAAAATGGGAAATTTGCTGTATTTCCAGCAACAACAAAACCACAGACAGAATTAGATGGAATAGAAAGGGCAACGCTTCATTTAAACATCTGTTCCATGAGAACATTTTGCAGGCACGTTCTGAAAATCGAATAAACTCAGAAAATTAATCGTTTTTAATGGGAAAAATTCGTTGAAACCGACAACTTTTAAATATTTAAAAATGAAATTGTAATTCATTTTAGAACGAATTTAGCATTCTGAATTAATTGTGCGCCATATTAATACTTCAGCTTTCGGAAAATAATCTAATCATTAATTGTACTGTATCTCTAAATAGTAAAAAAAATTAAAAGTTTTTTAACTTAGGCTGATAGTTGCCAAATACTGCAAATTAGAGGATTTCTTTATGGATTCTTTACTACAAACAATTGCCTCGTAATAATTTTAAAAAAAAAAGTTACATTATTTTTTTTTATGATAAACATTTATTAAATTACAATTTACAATTGAAATAATAAAAATAATAATTTTTATTTTTATTGTTCTATTTATACATGTACAATACACATTAGGTATAAGTTATAACAAAATAATATATATACATACAAACACACACACACACACACATATACAAGTATATATGATATATATGACAGTGAGACACTTTATGCTTTCTTAAACATACATGGCATAGAATAATAATAATAATAATAATAATAATAATAAAATAAATAGTTAAAGTATCAAAATTCTTAATTTATAAAAATTGAGACTACTTCTTGATCTCCTTTATTAGATTTCGTCACGTTTCGTTCACATACATTAAACGACCGATTTTATACATATATTTCATACATTAAACGACCGATACGTTCTTGGGAATCCCGCGTACGTTTGGACCACGTAGAATGGGAAAAATAGGTACGTTCCAAAACAACAATGAATTTTGTACATAAAATAATAAAAAATAAAAATAAAATAAAATAATCGCAATTATTTCCTTTGTATCGAAAGTACATTTCAATAAAAATAATTGAAGACAACGAGGAATGACAACAAAGACGAAGTCTGTGATTTTCTTCTGGCGAGACTGAAACTCTATGTCTTTCGGATAACCTTCACTGGCTTTCATCGCGTGAAGTATAGCCCTTCATACCCGTTCGAAATTGGGATCACTACCGGGAATTTCAAGGCCAGAGGTCATGAACTTTACAAATTTCTTCATTACTGACAAAAGTATCTAGGCTGGAGGCGTTGCTACGTCGTCGTCATCATCATCATCGTGTCCCTCGGCTTCGGCGGCAGCTTCAGTCATCTGAAGGGCTTCCTCAGGGGTCAAAACATTGCGGTGACACTGAAGATGATCCTCGATGTTGTCTGCTTCTGGGTCTCCGAGCCCTTCCCCAGGGATAACTTTCGCAATCTTCATGAAGTTTTGCACTTCGGCGTGAGTGTCAGGGGGACCCCCGAAGTTGGAAATGATTTCTGGCCAAAGGTTCTTCCACATCCCATTAAGACAAGAGGGGGTGACTTTGTCCCAGCTGTCATTGGTGATGGAGATGACATTTCTGATAGTGAACTTCTTCCAGAAATCATACACTCCTTCTCTCCCGTTGTCTTCAGAAAAAATTAGCATCTCCCGTAGAACCTGCTTCGTGTACAGTCTGTTGAACTGAGCGATAACTTGTGCAGCAAAGAGGTGGTGGTGGTAACGAGGGAAGAATTTGAGCCGGAAGTTATCAATATCAGCAGTGTCCTTCAGGGTGGATGGGTGGCTGGGGGCATTGTTGACAAACAGGATGTCTTTGATTGAAAGGAATTGGGCTTCAGGCACACCACAGCGGGAATGAAGTTGTGCTGGTACCAATCGGCATCATCCACGCCTTGCTGTTAGCTCGCCATACCACAGAGAGACGAGTGATGTTCTTGACGGCACGGAGACGGAGAGAACGATACACCTGCTGCATTAGAGCACAAAAAGGTGAGGTAGTCTTTGGGGGCCTTAAAACCAGAGGCTGTCTTTTTCTTCTTTGTTAAGAAGGTCTTGTTGGGAAGACGCTTCCAGGAGAGGCCCGCCTCGTCCGCGTTGAACACCTGTTGAGAAGCATATCCACCCTTTTGTTGTTGTTTTGTTTGTTTGTTGTGATTTTTTATGATGTCAGCAAACTGAGCTGGATAGGTTAACGCAGCACGTCGTCAGTGCTGGTACTCTCCCGCTGAGTCGTCACAAAATGAAGGCCATAACGATTTTTGAAGCGGTTCAGCCACCCAGATGAGGCGATGAACGGCTAGCTTGGAGCACTCTACCCCTGCTCGATGACTGCCTGCAGCTGCGTCGCCTTTCCGCGGGTGATGTTGCCATCGATGGGATGTTGTTTTTCCATTTATCCTCCATTCAGATGTAGATGGCCCAATCCATCTTCA
The DNA here is from genome assembly GCA_023014485.1 of Bathynomus jamesi. Classification (NCBI taxonomy): domain Eukaryota; kingdom Metazoa; phylum Arthropoda; class Malacostraca; order Isopoda; family Cirolanidae; genus Bathynomus; species Bathynomus jamesi. Next base: position 1,148,801 of record JAJOZX010000635.1, on the reverse strand, counting down.
TGAATTGCACCCCCTTGAGAGATTTAACACCAGTTTTCAAGTTCTCCGTTATCGACTTCCTTATGCTTTCCTCTTGTTTCTTGATTTTGCGAATGGTTGATTCACTGACTTGGAGCTGGCGAGCTATTGATGCCTGACTCTCTCCCTTCTTCAGACACTCATAGACCTCCAGCTTAAACTCAGTGTAGTAGTTTCTTTCTTCTTGTCTTGTTGGTGGCCTTCAGTTGATGTAGAAGGATGACTGGAAGCCATGATGCAGGTGTAGAACACAGAATAGCAGACCGTGTAGGACTAGTCAAGAGGATGTACAGTGGATACTGAGCGGGAAGGATACCACGTGACGCTTCCTTCCCGCCTCTATACGTCCCCAACTCGCGCTGTGATTGGATGACGGCATCGGATGATCACCAAACACTCCGTATGCCTTTTTTTTTTCATTGGCTAGCTGCTTCAAAACTACGTTCTGACTGGTTGCGCTATGAACGAGGTTGAATTTTACCGTTTAAAATATTTTAATGGTTTAAATTTTCTATATTTTGTAAAAATTAACAAATGAACAGGAAGACAAACGAACACAGAGAGCCCTTGTTCGACAACTGAGGTTCAGTCTACTCAAAAGGCTTGTGGACAGCGCAACGACCAGACTGGAATGGACGGAAGGCTTACCGAAAACCTTCTTGCAGCCGCCGTGTAAAGTAACTATTTACATGAGCCAAGGGGATAATATGGCATACTCAAGGGTGTGAAAAATGGCTATGATCAAGCATTTCAAGAACAGAGTATGCAGTTTAGGGATGGTCTAACATGGTAGTACTTGGTACGTGGTTACTAGTGATTTGAATATTGAAAAAGACTGGGCTGATACATATCGAGATGTTCTTGATTCCACTAAGTATGTATCTATGAGAGAGAGAGAGAGAGAGTTACAAGGAGTTACAAGGACAAGAGGAAGCCTCAAAGACCTTTCGGTCCACTCTGGGAGGTTCCTGTTATTAAACAAGTTTATTTTTCTTTCAACTATCCTAGCAGTAGTAGAAAACTGGATAGAAAAGTAGAAGGCTCTCTCCCCACCCTCCGCTCCCTCCCTGCCAGAGGCAGGTATGGAAAAAGGTTGAAGAAAATACCTTGACCCTGGAAAAGTAGCCAAGGAAATTTTACAGGAAAGTGGAGAATATATAAATAGCTCTATATTTAGCATGCTCACAGAGACACCGTGCAAGCGAACTCCTGCAGAGTTATGTTATGGTTTAGTCTTAAATTATGAGAGTATTCAGTACTTTGTCTAGCCTATTTTTAAACACATTTACACTTTGACTGGTAACAACCTCTGAGGGAAGTTGGTTCCAGATATTAACTATTTTATAGGAAAAGAAATTCCCGCAGAGGTCCTAAATGTCTTTAGTTCCAGTTTAAACCCATTATTTCTTGTCGGATTGGCATTAAGTGAGAATAAGTTTCTGTAATCTACCCTATCTATTCCATTGAGCATCTTGAAGACTTGAATAAACTGACCCCGCAACCTCCTCGTCTCTAAGGTAAACAGATTTAGGCGCTCCAATCTCCGTTGGTAGCTTTGCATTCTCATTGAAGGGATCAATTTTGTAGCCCTTGCTTGTACTCTTTCTAACCTTTCTATGTCCTTCCTGAGGGATGGAGACCAAAACTGCGCACAGTATTCCAGTTGAGGTCTGACTAGTGAATTATAAAAAGACATTACAGTCTCCTTGTTCCGAAACTGGGACTGTCTTTTAATATAACCTAATATTTTTAAGGCCCTCTTTTCGACTTCTGCACAGTGCTTCGACGGTTTCAGATCGTTGCTGATATAGACTCCTAAGTCTTTCTCTAGATCGGTCTCAGTCAAGTTCCTTCCCAAGAGAGAGTAATCGGTCTTCGAGTTTTTATAACCTAAGGTGCATTACCTTACATTTGTCCAAGTTGCATGACATCTGCCAAGTAGCAGACCATTCGCCCAACCTGTCAAAATCATTCTGAAGCGTTATTACGCCCTCCTCAGTACCTACACTACTTCCTAATTTCGAGAGAGAGAGAGAGAGAGAGAGAGAGAGAGAGAGAGAGAGAGAGAGAGAGAATCAATGGTAGAGTAACAAAAATGAATATTTGATATTTTCCCCTGAAAGGTCATTTCTATTTTGGAAACTTTTATTGAGATTTTAAATGTCAGCCATTAATCAAGGGTGTATTTTGGCGGTACGGAATAAAATGAATGCCCTTTGAGTGGCAACACCGCGGCAATAAACCTCCTTAAAATCAGAGAGAGAAATAGTGTTTTCTGGTCGTACCCTTAAATCATTGTTATTAATGGCTTTAATTTACTTGTGCTCTCTCTCTCTCAACACACATACACACGCACTCACTCTTCTAATTTAGACTATGAAGTTAAAATTTTGTGAGAAAATTCATTTTATAATTGGTTCAAAAAAGTCTTGCGATGCTTTTGGAATAAACACACAATACACCCCCCCCCCAAAATATATATATGGTGATTCGGCAAAGAGTACATTCAATTGGAGGATGAAATCCTTGGATAATTCTAAACCACAATGTCTCTATGGTAAAATGTCAGATTCTGCATAGTTTCCATGTTACAATAAATTTAAGATGGTGTTAATGAGAGTGAATATAAAGTGAAACCCCCGTAGATTTTTGTAACCATTTATTCACAGATCTCTACAGTGTGACCCCTCTTTGTTACAACCTAAAGGAAATGTTCAAAGTTGCCCTCTTCTGCCTCAATGCAGGCCTGTACACGTCGTACCATTGAATGACTGACGCGTTCCAGAAGAGAACATTTTGCCCGAGCATGAAAGGAATATCTGGATACTGTTTATCCCAACAGGTGGATAGGGCGTGGTGGCCCCGTTCCTTGGCCACCCCGCTCCCCAGATCTTAACCCTTTGGATTTCTACCTGTGGGGCCATTTAAAGACGTTAGTGTATGATACAGAGGTTCAAACAAGAGAGGAATTATGGCCACGTGTTCGTGACAGGTACGAGCAAATTAAACATAGTCCAGGCATTCTGGAACGCGTCAGACATTCAATGGTACGACGTGTACAAGGCACTACAAGCCTGCATTGAGGCAGAAGGGGGCAACATTGAACATTTCCTTTAGGTTGTAACAAAGAGGGGTCACACTGTAGAGATCTGTGAATAAATGATTACAAAAACCTACGGGGGTTTCACTTCATATTCACTCTCATTAATACAACATCTTAAATGTATTGTAACATGGAAACTATGCAGAATCTGACATTTTCCCATAGAAACATTGTGGTTTAGAATTATCCAAGGATTTCATCCTCCAATTTAATGCACTCTTTGCTGAATCACCCTGTATAGTAAAATCAGTAAAAATCTGGAGATTCGTCTATTCTGACTGGAGACCAGAGACAAAGCTCAATTTCCGGAGACACCGGCCCAAAACCGGAGACCTGGCAACCCAAGCTTTACCCAGGAGGAGCCCCAAGAAGGATGAGGTTCCATTTTAAGCAGTCTTTGGAGTCATCTTTGGTAAGTACAGTACGTATAAAATTACATAATGTATTTTATATTCTATTATTAATGTACGTGTATTATAAAAAGCATTACGTCCTATACAATTCTTGCATACAGACATAGTTTAATTTTTGTTGTCAAAAATTCTTTTGCTGAACACGCTTTCCTCGCTATAATACATTATCTGAATTTTGCCTAATCTGAGTGGGTGGCGCAAAAGTCAGGAATCAAAGGGTTATCATTACATAAATTATATATATTTTTTAACTAAAAAATTATGAATTATAAATTAAGTGAAAACGTAATTTTTATTTACAAATAGTGGCGGTCATAGAACGAAAAAGATCCATTCTCTCTGGCTTCTTTGACTCCTGACTTTTGCGCTACCCTGTATATATATATATATATATATATATATATGTGTGTGTGTGTGTGTGTGTGTGTGTGTGTGTGTGTGTGTGTGTGTGGAAAACCTTTTCCACATGGCTCCCCTCCCAGAGTTGAAAGTAGGGGATTAATTTGAAAATCGTCTCAAACAAAAGTAGGTAGATGTAATGTTACGTAAAGACGAAAGAAATAGTTAAAGAAAATACACCTACTTAATCCACAATACTAATCAGTTAAACCTTAACATTAAAGTCAATACTTACTGTATATACTAATGAACACTTATAATTAACTGTTACTCGTGTGTCCTTGAGCACTCGGAGTCTGATTTCTCTATGTCCACTTTTACGCTGGTCTAAGTTCATTGTGTGCATAACACTTTTAAATCAAACGCGACTTTATCAAACTTCGTGAGAACAAATTGAGAGAGAGGAATTTTAATGAAAGGAAAAATACTTAAGTCTAGAGTTGCCACCTCTCCGGATTTGGGTCGGAGTCTCTGGAAATTCAGCCTTGTCTCCGGACTCCGGTCGGAATAGGTCAGAATTGCGAAATCTCGGGATTTTCATGCATTCCAGGATCTGTTAGCAGATCTTATAATTTGAATATTTTTAAAGCTAATTTTTGGAATCTTTATATAAATTTCAAATTTTATTTAAAATGATTTTTACTTTATTATGTATTTTAATAAATTTCGCTACTTTTCAAAAAAATATAAAGCCATAAAGTTAGATTTTTTTTCAAATTAAAATTTTTAATGAAAGCAGTTCGTTTTGTGGTTATCAGTTACATACTCTTATTTTGCCAATTTTAATTAAAACATTTAACAGTGGAATTCGAAGTACGTACATTCATGCGTTCATGGAACAGTATCTTTGTACGCGTCCGTTTGTTCTTATGTTGTTTGTTCTATGTTCTTACGTTCTTTATAACCAATTCGCCAATCAATGACAAAGTAAAGTACAGAAGAGTATTTCCGCTGCTAAAAATTGTTAATATAAAATCTCCGGACTCGGAAAGCTTTGGAGGTGGCAATTGGCAACCTAAGCAATACGTATGGGTTCGATGACTGTTATGGAATTTTGCCTGATAAATTTTGGGTTGTTTTTGAAAACTTTTCAGAACTTTGAAATGATTAAGCTCTATAGTTTTGAAAGTAGAAATTTTCAAGGGTGTTGTACTGTGAAAAGGTTACGTGTGGTAATTGCTCAAGTTTTTGGATGTATGCGTTTTTGGATGATGACATCAATCAGTCCACGTCTCGAGCGTACTTTAGTAAGTTAATGTGTAGGGCATGAATACACGGGTATCGCCTAACGGGTATATGGAGTACGTGTGGTTGTAGCTCTTGAACTGGAAATAAGGTTAAGGAAGCAATTATATAAATTGGGTAAACCGACGTTATGATTACTGTTCTTCGTTTCGTGTATTCGATCCTTTTTGAGGCTACGAGAATGACCTTAATGATGGAAGTTCCACTTCTGAAATCAAAATGGCAGCTGGCTCATGAAAATTGTGACCAATAGAACATTCGGAAACAGACTGGGATCCGAATGAGTGGGACCAGCCTCGGAGATAAGATTAGCCTTAAAGGGCGGTGGCCTATTGGGCTGCGACATAATAGGGATAGAGAAGGATAAGAAAGGACTTGAAATAATGATTGAGATGACAAGGATGAAGAAATTTGATGAATTTTGAACAGGAGTATTCACAAAAGCTGTTTTATGGTAATAGAAAGGAACATTTAGAGGAAGAGAAGAAACGTTATGGTCACTGCTGAGGTTGTCAATTCGTAGTTTAACCTGAGGAAGGACCAACAAGGAGACAGGAGAAGAATGCGTATTCTGTTTCGTCGGACGGAAGACAGGAAGAAGATAAATCTTCTGTTCAGTAGAAAAAGAGGAAGACTTTATGCAGGTGACTGGAATGACACTACAAAACTACAAATTTCCAAACCTTCTGATGAGAAAGAAAGGAATCGAATGAACGATGTTCTGTAGAACGATGCAGAGATTCATCACTCCTTTTAATGGGAAGGGAAGAGTGGCAATTCCCTTCCGAATTGCACTCGGCAAACTTTGAATCTCATTAAGACAATGAGACGCGAGGTCATAAGCCGAGCATGCATCATGTCCCTCAGATATAGATGAGTTTTCAGTGACCTGACATGAATTTACATAAGAAAGTGGATCTCTCGGTGAATCCGCTCAATGCTCATTATAGTGGGCCGGCCAAAAATTGAAAAGTCCTCTAGAAAAAACTTAACGGCGTTTTTTGTTAATAGCAGGCACCCACCTTAGATAAGTAGTATTGAGGATGCCAAACAAGATGTGGGTGGATGCCACTCTCAATTTTGGGCTTGAAGGTCCCATACAAGGTTACAAATGTCAAATTCTGAAAAATTCTGAATTTTTGCATTTCACTGGTGGCTCTATGTAACAACGTGTTTAAAGGTGTATCATTAGCACATAAAGCATATTTTTGTGATTTTATGGATAATTCACTGGTCAACACTCATTTTATTGCCAATCATATTAGAGTGATTTTGGGGTAACTTTGTGGTGCTGATTCCAAATATGACATCGGTTTTGCTAGATTGGCTCTAATTTATGAGATAATTGGCACCCCATTGAAACACGTAAAAATGCAAAAAATTTAATGTTCAGACGGAGCCTACTTACAAATCGCATTGAAATTGTCTCAAATCATACAAAAGTAAACACATGAAATACATAATGGCATTTTATTCGGTCTCACCATCTAGAATGTTCCGGTAGTTTCCCATATGCACGCGTTATGGTTACGTTTCCTATTAATTGAGGGTATTCATTATCTCAAGAACTAGAGCCAAATCGGAAAAACTACTTTCATTTTGGAATTCAGCAACCCCAAAATACCCTAAATTCGTACGAATTTCCTTGGCAACGAAAAAAAATTTTTTTTTTGTTGACCTGTGTAATAATTGAATGTAACTATGACTCTGGATGTCTTTATTTCCATTAAAACTACATTTAGCATACTGGGTAAGGTGCGCATGTGCCTACTACTACCATAGTACAAGTAATAGCATACTTTCACATGTTGAATATTTTCAATGCACTGGTTGGCTAGACATTGGTTTGGTATATGCAATTAAAAGAGTGCAGACAGTGCCAGCTGGTAAAATAATAATAATAATACTGCTAAAGGATAGGTATGTTTCGAATTGTTTCAAAATATCTGTGGCTACTACATACTGCCATTCCCACTTGTCTTTGCAGATAGGGAGCTCATCAGCAATGGACCCTGTAGCTGTCATCAAGTGCAAGACGAAACGTCAGGATGTTAGTGGGATTGTTGCTTCTTCTGCCGAAGCAGCGTTGGTGACCTGCGCACAGCATCAGCAGAAGGAAAAGCAAGAACTATGACTGTGGGCGATGAGAGAAAGAACCTGGGAGATACCTACTATCTTGAAGTTTTACAAAGACTGGAAAGTCATTCCAAGGATGATTTCAATGCATTGGAACTCAAGTGGCATAAATCCTGCTACTCTTTATTCACCTCTGAAGGCAAACTCAAAAGGCTGCGAAGTTAGCAGCAGACCATGGGTGCATCGGCGACCACAAAAAAATGCAGGCTCTCAGGCTTTTCCCCCAAAGCGTAGACGTTCAACACCAGTGATTGACTGGACCCTCTGCATGTTTTGTCAAAAGAAGACCACAAAGAAACTGCAAAGGGTGGAGACAATGGAGAAGTCAGATGACTTGATCCAGCGTACCAAACACGACCCTGTCATGAGCATACTAGAGTTTCACTGTGATAATTTTCTATGTTTCAGATACAAAGCTTGGTAAAGATTGTGTAGCCACTATGGCTAAGCAAGGACGAAAGACCAGAAAAAGTTTTGGTTCAAAGCTGAGTGATCTGGTGGGTCCAGGCAAGCAGTTATTTCCCACAGAACTTCCAACCTGGAGAGCTGTGTTTCAGAGAGGAGTCCTCCTCCAGGAAGAGAAACTGCTTCTGGATGATATGAAGAGAGCTCAGTACCCTCTGCAAGATTTGGCTAAGGACTTGGCATCACTGGTACTGGCACAGTGGCGCAAAAGCAATGCCAAGTTCACTCCTCCTGTGATCATTCAAGAGAGATCCATTACCAGGAAGATTCTTGTCAGGTGGAATGGAATGATTGACCTAGTGAATGGCAGAGTGAAGGCTGCAAAGAGAGAGAAGAGAATATCTGAACTTCATACATTATTTGACATAACCTGCAGACATGATATCACTCTCTCTGGAACTGAAGCATCTGGCTGCTCTGGCTGTGCTGCTAGAGTTCATGTCAACTGTGACTGTCCTCTGCCTCAGAAGATTCCGAAGCTAGAGCTAGAGTGGTTCCATTACCAGAGGATCAAAACCTCAGAAGTTTCTGGCTTCCGGATGGCATCTGTTGATGTGAAGGAAACAGCGAAGCAGGTGAAGGCTGCGAAGAGGAAGGAGGAAGAACAGAAGGCAGCTGAGAAGAGAAAAAGAAGAGGAAGAAGAAAAGGAGCTACTGCTTAGAGCCGATGATGAAGATGAGGTGACTTCCTTGCAAGAGTCTCCAGGCAGAGCAGCTCCTACTGCTGACACAGATTTTTCCAGTACTGCACCAGACACAAACTCCAGTGTCAACACTGGCAAAGTCTCCACCTCTGCCAGGAGGAACTACATGGATATCTCAAGCACTGCTGTGGTTGCAGTCAGGTTCAAGGCGGCAAACACTCCTGCAGCAGCCATTGCAACTGGTTTCTTGCAAGATCTCATCAAAGCTGGCCATCTATCTGCTGATAAGGCATATCTAGCTGTTGACAGGATGAAGATGTGGAGGGGCAAGGAGTCTGTAATAAGTGCCTCGGTGGAGGCCCTGGAGAAAAGGACAGAGGGAGAGGAGATCAAGGGAATTTTCTTTGATGGAAAACAAGATAAGAAGACAAAGATCATGAGGTACAATGAAGAAAGTGGCCGCTTTCATCTTGATATTATAACTGAAGAGCACTATAGTGTTACCTGGGAACCTGAGGGGAAGTATCTCTTCCATTGTACACCAGAAGAACCTGAAGGAAATGAGAAACCTGCACTGAAGATAGCTCAGGCTCTGTTTAAGTGGATTAGTGCTCATGGTGCTAAAGATACTATTGTAGTCCTTGGTGGTGACTCCACCAACACAAACACAGGACCTGATGGAGGAGCCATCACTCACTTGGAGAGACTACTAGGTCACAAGTGTCACTAGCTGATATGCCAGTTGCATATTAATGAACTCAGCCTCAGGCATATGATCATCAAGCTTGATGGTCCCTACACGCACAAGTCTGGGTTCAGCGGCCCTATAGGAAAACTTTTGGAGAAGATCAATGACATACCTGTCAACTTTAGCTTCAAGGCTCTGCCAGGAGAAGAAGATATAATTGAAATGCCAGAAGACATTGTACAGAACCTTAGCACTGACCAGAAGAACAGCTACCTACTGATGAAAGCTCTCAAGACAGGAGATTTGAGCAAGGAAGTTGCTGGTCTGAAGTGTGGCCCACTCAATCAGTCACGCTGGCTGACTACAGGTGAGGCTCTGTTGATGCTGTGGATGAGGCAGCATGGTCTGAAGGGGGAGGTGTTGAAGAAGGTGGAGGTGCTGCTGAAGTTCTGCCTGGACTTCTACTTCAAGATGTATTTTGAGATCAAGGTGAAGCACCACATGAGGTATGGACCTCACCATATTGTGACCGCTCTGGGACTGCTGAGAAGCCAGACCTCTGAAGTCAGGAACATAATCACTCATGTGAGAGTTCGTGGGGCATATCATGCTCACAGTGAGAACCTCATTGCCTCTCTCCTGTGCAGTGAGGATGAGGAGGAGAGGGCATGGGGGTTGAGATGATCAAGAAGATCAGAGGTAAGTCTGAGTATGGAGACATGAGTCTGAGAACTCATAGAAACCCTAAACTGAATTTTGATGCCACCTCTCCAATTACTCTGATTAATTGGGATAAGGAGAAACTGTATGAGCCACTCTTCACTTGTAAGATGTCAAGAGGAGAAGTTGAGGAGCTTCTCAGGTCTCCACTTGAAGTTGAGAACTTCTCAGTTCACACTCAAAGCTGTGAAAGAGCAGTCCAGGAAGTTTCAGCTGCAGCTCATGCAGTGTATGGGCAAGAGAGAAGAGATGGTTTTGTTCGTGCTAGGATCGATCACAGAGAATTGTTGCCAGTTTTCAAGTCAAAGCAAGACATTATGAACATGTTTTAGATCTCTACAAGACCTGCTAGACAAATCCAAATGCTTTCAGAAGAAAAATCTCAAAATATTCAGTTGACCAGCATATTATTACAAGCTGGGGGTGGAGGAGGGACTTAGACAAATATTAAAGAAGAATTGCAATTGCAAAAAAAAGGTTGAACGTCACAGCAGCTTGTGGAAAGGTGGGGGCAGCTACCATCACACTCAGTGATGCCGAAAAGAAAATAAATAAAAATTGGTGGAGGCGTTTCTAAAAAAAAAGAAAATGCAAGACCAAGAAAGAAGAACAAAAAGATTCTGCCTGATGAAGAAAACAGCTGCGAAATGTGATGTATAGGAGGCTAAAAATTATACAATTCCTTAGTTTTGGGCCATTTTGGGCCATTTTGGTTATTTTAGGGGTTATGAACCACTTTGGTTGATCTTAAATAGGTCCAAGCCTGCCCCTAGAAATGCTTAAGGTTGTATGTGAACAATATGGAACATATGGAGGTCATTTGAGGCTACCAAGTCTTTGAAATTGGACAAAAATCCCATTTTTCGACAAAAAAGTGCGATTTTGAATACTTAAATGCGATTTTTCGCAAAAATTGCAGAAGACGAACCCCTCTTAAAATTCAATTTTACATAGGAATGCATAGTGCCAATCTTGAAATTCCAAGTTTTTCAATATTCGACCTGCGCATGATACACCCACAGTTAGGTAGACCAGCCATGAGTGGATCCTAGGCTTTGTTGGTCTGAAACATTATAACATTATAAATGTAAACAACTCGCCACATTATCTATGCAGGTCAACGGTCTAAAGTCGAAATACTGTGATACACACACACACACACACACACACACACACACACACACACACACTCTATATGAAAATTATTTCCTCTAAAGTAACACGATACTATATATATATATATATATATACACACGAGTGCTGCATAATTTCATGTAGAAATTGATACAAACTAACCTAGAATTGTTATGTCAGTCATAGTAAATTGCAACCTTCCAAAATCCACATTGTTCTGTTGACGACCTGAGCCGTGTTGGCACTAGAAAATTGACCCTGACCTCTCTCTCTCTCCCACACACACACACACACACACACACACACACGCTCCCGCTGCGTAAAGGAGGAGGTGGCATTATTATTACTATATTATTCTGTTTTATAACGTGGCAAATAAGTTACTGATTTGTGACATTTGTAACACGAACAGACGGAGAACATTCACACTCCTTCAACAAAAACAAATTCCTGAAGTCGTCTCGAAAACATATAAATATATTTGCATTTATATGAAGAAGTTTATTGCGGGTCAGTGAAAGAGAGAGAGAGAGAGAGAGAGAGAGAGAGAGAGAGAGAGAGGAGAGAGAGAGAGAGAGATTATAGAGTGAAATGAGAAGAGAGAATATAAAAGGTAATCAGAGTGCCGGCCACCAGAGGGCTTGACGAAGAATCTATTGAAGGAGGACTTAAAAGGAGAAGTGATTGAAAGGACTTTTTTTTTTGGAGGAAAGTCTCGCGAAGATTAATTGTATATTAAAGCGGAGGTTCCAGATTCGGTGCAGAATGAGTTTAGCAGACGAGGAGGTTTTTCTTTTTTTAACTCCTTTCGTAACAATTTAAAAGGTTATCACGTCACGCGAGGGGACCTATAGATTGATGTGGGACTAAACCAAGGAAAGCCCACGCGGAGAAACGCCCTTATCGCTGAAATGTGTGTTTATGCGCGCGTGTTCTCGGTTACCTTAGGTTACCGCGACAATCTTTAGGATAAAATATCGAGCATCGGGATACGAACGTCGGGGTAGCGACATTTGCGGCGTAGATATCATCATTTTTAACCTTTTTCTTTAAGATTATAATATCAGGAATAAAAGGGTTAGGGTGGGTCTTTTCCGTTTTATGGCCGGCACCCAAATTTAATATAGGCTTACGTCTGACTGTTCATTAATTAAGTGCTTTTCAGTACAATTGAGTAGGTTTTAAGTTGGAGAAAATCATTTTTATTTAGAAAATGAAGCAATTTTGCTATTTATGTACACATTTTTTATTTTTTACATTTTTGGAGGGAAATTAGAAATGTCGCGTAATATTCCAGTGAAGAAGTCTTTCCCTTCGCGTCTTTGCCTTCACGAGGGTTATGTTAGTTAAGGATAGGTTGGGTTGGTTAGGTTAGGTTCGGTAATCTCACTCGAGTAAGAATTGAAATGTAGTATTGTTTTGTGGTTCATTTCAACTTTTTTTAATTGACTCTTAATAAATAAATGTTTTTTTGAGTTAAAATGTAATGAAGAATAATGAAAAGGTGAACATAAGTACAATAATCGACATTTTACTTCATATTAATTTAGTGGCGGACATAAAAAGGAAAAGAACCATTACGGTTTTTACATTACGTTAAATGTCGCCATCCAAAATTCAGAATGTGAAAATGTCGCTTTTTTTGTAAGGTACATAAACGTACGTTTGGGGGGGCGGGGGTGGATATATCCGCTAGGTAAGGTAGATAAAGAGGAACGTTTATTGTGTGGCGGGCAAATTTCAACTAAAATGCTCTGTACCAGCCAAAGTGTGGCTTTAAAAATAGTTTGGGACATAATTAAAATGTAAATAGTGTATGACTTTAAATAATCAAACTGTCCGCGGGCATCATCATCATCGTCAGCCAGACTCTGTACTGAAAGGACGCATTTCCTGAGCTCTCTGATATTGCATCTACTTTTGCATATTGCCAATAATTTTACTTTTGGAAAGTTTTGAATTTTATATACTTGCGTTTATATTAACTGTTATAGTTAAGTAATTGAATATTAGTGGTTTTTAGCGATTTAGAAGTTTTCATAGCGTGCCGGCTTAATTTAACTTAAACTTGTGACGGTTATAAACTAATTTTTAACTGCGCGATGCCGTCGCAGAAAGTGTCATGTGTTAGGTGTGGGGTAAATCGGTATATTCGGAATTTAAAGATTATAACGGCGGTCCTATGGCGATTACCGAGAGATCAGTTTGTTTCTTTTGCGAGTTAATGGAGGAAATAGTTGACATAAAACGCAGTGTATATGAGGTAACGGGAAGACTTGCAACGCTTGATGAGGGCAGGGGTAGGGCTACGGTTGACGAAAGCCGAACCAATACTAACGTTGAAGACGTTAGTAATTTGAAGGGTGAGGTGCGTAACCTAGTTTAGGTGCTTGTCGGGAAGGTTGGATAGAGTTGAGGAAGGGGTTAAGATTGGTCCGAGATTAGTAGATGGTCAGGGATTTAGAGAAGTTAATGGTGGAGCTAGGCCGCGTACGTTAGGTGATAGGAATCCCCCCCCCTATCGAGGTTTCGAACCCTTTCGCCCATTTGGAAAGGGACGTGAATGAGGGGGAAACTATTTTAATTGGGGACTCTTTAGTGTGCCATATGGACACAGAGTTCGTTAAACGGCATCCAACCAGGAGGAGGAGGGTCTATCTCCCAGGGGCCAGGTTTGACAGAGTTAGAGACGAGGTGGACAGGATTGACGTTGCCTCCCGTCTCTCGATGTTGGTGACGATGGTAGGGGGCAACGACTCGTATAGGCCCGATACGAGAGTGCCTGACCTTTTGGAGAGATATAGGGGGTTAATTAGGTCCCTAAAGGCGAGGTCAGATAGGTCTTTAGTTTTAGGTATTACCCCTAGGCACGGTTTGGGTCTTAGGATTACGTCTAAAACAATATTTTTGAATAATAAATTAGAAGAGATTTGTGCTGAGAAAATGTACCCTTCGTAAAGCTGTGGTCAGAATTCAGAGATCCTAGCCTTTTTATAAAAGATGGGGTGCATTTTAATGAAATAGGTAATGCTAGGCTAGGTAGGTTAATTGACGAAAACGTACGAAAGCTGTATAGGTCGAAGCCTTCTTTAAACGTTGTGGGTCCGGGGAACGCGGGCCCGACGTGAAAAATAGTTTAAAACGCGGGCCCGTGGTAAAAAATAACTTAAACGTCTTTTATTGTAACGCGCGTAGTATTAGAAATAAATTGAACGAATTTAAGGCGATAATTTATTCGGCAACTATGATATAGTTGTTATCACTGAAACGTGGTTAAATACCGTGACTCAGGACTTGTTGGGGGAACTTGATATACCGGGTTTTAAACTCTTTACTAATGATAGGTTACATAGGTTTGGTGGCGGTGTTTTGCTGTACATTCGTAATTCCCTTAGGGCTATCGAGGTTAAGATAGATTTTCCGGCAGCAATTAATGCGATATGCGTTGAAGTTAGGGCGCGTAGTATTAGTTTTAATTTGCTGTTGTTCATAGACCTCCCGTTCAACCCCTCGATACCGATACTAGATTTTACGCACTTCTTGATAACTTTATTGACAATCGGAATAGTATAATTGTCGGAGACTTTAACTGCCCTAATGTTAATTACGAGACTTTTACTGGTAATGAGGAGGGTTTGAGATTGAGTTCATGGAGGATAACTTTTTACGACAGATGGTTACCGAACCAACGCGCGGTGACAATATTTTAGACTTGGTGATGACGAACGACGAAAATATAGTCGAAGATTTAGAAGTAGGCGAGAGTTTAGGATGTCGTGATCATCAAATTCTTAGGTTTAAGTTATTGATAGAAAACACTAAGGATAGTAACGTAATAGAAGTCCCTGATTTTCGTAGGGCTAATTTTGATAGTTCTGCGGATAGGATGGGAGTAGTAGACTGGGATAACTTATTTATGAGTAATGACACAAATTTGCATTGGGAGGCGTTTAAAGAAAGTTTTATGAATATTGAAAGGGAGTTTATTCCTCGTAGGTCCAAGCGCGCTAGAAATCATGGTAGGCCCAAATGGTGGACTAGGGAAATAGGCGAGTTCATAAACGAGCGTAACAGAGCGTATAGACTTAATAAGCGCAATGGAACGGCAGCTAACTTCAATAGATATATCGAGCTTAGACGTCAGGTTAAAAGATCAGTTAGGAATGCTAAGCGTAATTTAGAGATACTTATAATTGCGGATAGTAAACATAATCCAAAAAAGTTTTTTGAATACGTCAATAATCGTAAGCCAATAAAAGATAACATAGGCCCTCTAGTGGATGTTAACGGCGCTTTGGCTTCTGACGCTCAGGCGATGGCGTGTATTTTCAATAACTTTTTTGCGATAGTTTTACCGTAGAAGACGTAAATAATGTCCCCGACGTGGACGATATTGTTCCATTTAGTAGCGAGACTATTTTGGATGAAATAACTGTTTACCAGGGTGAGATTGCGCATTATATCGATAGGCTAAATGTTAGCAAGGCTCCAGGCCCTGACGCTTTTTATCCCAGACATTTGAAAGATTTGAAAGACGTTATTGTAGGCCCCTTAACGAAGATTTTTAATCAATCACTCGACATGGGGATTATTCCTGAAGACTTCAAATTAGCTAACGTTACGCCTATTTTTAAAAAAGGCGACCGCACACTAGCTAGCAATTATAGGCCCATTAGCTTAACGTCAATTGTCGGTAAACTTTTGGAATCCGTAGTTAGGGATCGTATCATCGATCACTTAGAAAGTAGAGATTTGATTAATAGTAGTCAGCATGGGTTTCGACGTCATAGATCCTGTTTAACTAATTTGTTAGAATTTTATAACGAAATAGTGCGCGAATACGATAGGCATAGAGCGGCTGACGTTATTTTAGATTTTAAAAAGGCGTTCTATACAGTTCCGCATAGAAGATTAATTGCGAAGGTTAAAGTGCACGGTATACGCGGTCAGGTAGCTAACTGGTTAGAAGAATGGCTTCGTGCTAGGAGACAGAGGGTCGTTCTTAATGGTAGTGAATCGGGGTGGTTGGATGTAGGTAGCAGTGTCCCACAGGGTTCAGTGTTAGGCCCATTGCTATTCGTACTAAAATAGGCGGTAGGGTTGTTAACGAGGACGATAGAAATAGGCTCCAAGACGATGTAAATAGGATTATGGAGTGGACGGTTAAGTGGCAGATGCAATTTAACGTAGACAAATGTAAAGTTTTGCATATAGGTTCTCGTAACAATAATACACGTACACGATGGATGGTAGAGAGTTAGCGAGCGTTGACAAGGAAGTAGATTTAGATGTACGCGTATCTAAGGATTTAAAGGTTAGGAACCAGTGCCTGGAGTCTTGCGCAAAAGCTAATAGGATGTTAGGCTTCATAGCGCGTAATTTCGAATTTAAATCGAAGGATATTATATTGCCCCTTTACAAGTCCCTAGTCAGGCCTCATTTAGAATATGCAGTTCAGTTTTGGTGCCCGTATTTGCGCGAGGATATTGATAGGTTAGAAAGGGTTCAGCGTCGTGCCACGAATCTAATTCCGTCATTGCGCAACAAGCCTTATGAAGATAAGAATAAAGTGTTAGACTTGCATTCACTTGAAACTAGGAGATTAAGCGGGGAGCTTATTGAAGTTTTCAAAATCGTTAATAACATTGATAACGTAAATTTTGACAAACTGTTCACTTTCGATAACAGCAATACTCGTAATAACGAATTTAAGTTGCGTGGCAGACGTTTCATTACTAATATCGCTAAAAACTTCTCTACGTTTAAAGTAATTGATAAATGGAATAATTTTCCCGCGTCAGTCGTTCACTCTACCAGCGTTAATATGTTTAAGAACCGTTTCGATAGGCTTTTTAAAAATATTAACATTATTTAAAATAAAAAACAATTAGTAACAGGAGCTCTGGGGGTGGTGGTCGAGGATGAGTCTGTTTACGATTAATGCCAGCTTGTGACATGCCAGCGATTGATGCCAGCAATAAAATTATAAAAAAAAAAAAATAGACTAACATGAAGGTAGATGTAGCTCGTAGAGTAAACTAACCCACTTTTTGTTTAACTTTACCTACCTTTTTTTTTCTTATCCTCTCCTTACTTGCATGTCTGTAGTTTGCACGGTATGACTGTGAGTTAAGACTGTTTTTGCCGTGGCCGGACAGATGACCGACGGACATTTGGCCGATGGACATTTCACCGACGGACATTTGGCCTAACGGACATTGAGCCGACGGCTGTTTCGCCGAACGGACGATTCGCCGAACGGACGATTCGCCGAACGGACGATCCGCCGAATGGACTGTCATTAATAAAAAAAACAAATATAATTTAAATACGAAAATTAGTTGTTAACTTTTATAATTTAAGTCTTGCGTTTGTGCCTTTATAGTTTAAGCTATTCTGAAACGTTTGTTCGTTTGTTGCCTTTTTTAAATCTTAGTAACTTATGTCTTAGGTTTTCGCACTTAAAATTGCAGTCATCCTGGAACTTTTACGTTGTTCACTGTTCAGTAACCCACAATGCCTCTTCAATTTATTGATTCAGAGAAAGGCCATAAAAAGTTAGTACACCCTTGACGATTGGTTAGGTTAAGTCGTGATATTTTCGTTAGTTTACTGTTAAAACATACGAAAATATCACGACTTAACCTAACCAATCATTTTTTAAAATAATATTAGTAATAGTTTCTCTAGACAAATTGTATCTGTAGACTAATTGTTGTAGATAAATTGTTGTAGACAAATTGTTGTAGATGAATTGTATCTTTAGACAAATTGTTGTAGACAAATTCGCCGGACACCGTCAAAGTGAATTCCATGGTCTAAAACGAAAGTTTTAAATTATTCAGTATACACCGAGAAAGAGATTTTATATATATATATATATATATATATATATATATATATATATATATATATATATATATATATATATATATAGTATTATCGATATAAATTTATTTAAAAAAGATATCTATGTTTTTACGTCAAGCGTCTATAACTGTCAATTTAACATAATTTAATATTTTAACAAAATAATTCAATAACATTTAATAATAACCTTTAATAACCTGTGTGTAAATATTAATGACAGTCCATTCGGCGAATCGTCCGTTCGGCGAATCGTCCGTTCGGCGAAACGTCCGTCGGCAAAATGTCCGTCGGCAAAACGTCCGTCGGCGAATCGACCGGGTACCTATATACTCTAATTAATAATTCTTATTCATGATTTATATCTTAATAATAATAATAACAACTATAAATTTATATTTAATTGAGAGCCCAGTAAAGCCTAAAGCTTAAGGGCCAAATTAAATAAAATAAGTAGTCCAATTTCACGATTATTTACGTTAAAACAAATAAAAATTGTATTTATTTATTTCATCAATAAAAGTTATTGAATTAAAAAATTTAATTTCATAAATAAGAACTAAATACAAAATGTAATTTTCCATCCTATAAAAGTTACTCGTTCGAAATACGTCAATGAATGTCATTCCCATTTTCTACAAAAGAAAATATTGTATAAAAATGCGTTTCGTATCGCGTGTTTCTCTCTGAACACTAAATGGAAAATGTTCAGAGAAAGAGCAACCCACACACATCTTTAAGCTCCACTGCTCCTGAACTTAACTAAATAAGACTCGTATTTTATTTCTGACACACACACACACACACATATATATATATATATGATGAATAAAACCACGAAGGAAAGGAAACACAAAATGGTGCTCAAGCGCTTTCGTCTAATGACATCCTCGTCATTAGACGAAAGCGCTTGAGCACCATTTTGTGTTTCCTTTCCTTCGTGGTTTTATTCATCATAAATATTTTTCACGTTACTTTCGTGAAATAATTTTCATATATATATATATATATATATATATGATACACACAGACCGTGCATGGAACAAGGAACTCTTCTGGGAAAATTAAATCCACTATAGTCCGAATAAGTAATGGTAAATCACAAACACTATAGATTTTTCTTTTTCATAATGTTAGCCCGACATGGGCAACAGGTCACTCACAAAGAGCCCCAAAAATATAGCTTCCCTCACCAGCTATCTGCTCTGCAAAGTAGATAGGATCCAGCTTTGGGACAGGATATATATATATATATATATATATATATATATATATATATATATTGAAGAGAATTATACTGTCTCTGATTCGACGCAATAAAGGAAAAAAAGTGTAACTACTTTCACAGTACCTTTGAATTACGTCTTTTTACATTTTGATGACTCAGCTTATTCTGTTTACATATAGGCTAACCTAGAGTGGATCTTTGTTCGTCTTTTTTTTTTTTTTTGCGAAAACACCTCTCCCATAGAGGAAGAAGAGAGCCAAAGTGAAGGTCCAGTGTTTTCGAGATGCCTGAACACTCCGCGTTTGAAAGATTGGAAGTCCTAGACAAGAGGAAAGAGGGATTGAAGAAGATTGTTTATCCCCAATTTTGCATCGTCACTCGTGGTTGATCCAAAATGTATAGGCCTACTTGAAAAGAAAACAGTATTTTGGTCAGTGTGGTGTTTTTTCAAACATTATTGTCAATTATAATATTTCTCTCAAAATCAAAGATGTGTATACTGAATATCTATCTGGTAAACAATGATTTAAACGGCTTCAAATTAAATCTATTTTCAATGTTGTGTAGCATGAAAAAAAAAGGTTTTCAAAATAGATAATGAAAATGCTTTGGGCACAAATGAAGTAAACAAACGATATTCAAGATACGACGAAGGTCTCAAAAAATTGCCAGAAACTAGGATGAAATTAAATTTAGACGCGGGCGGGATAATCGAGGTGTGAAAAGCAAATTCTTTTCTTTTTTCAACTTAGTAAGGTGTAAGCAGCAGCTTCGATCAGAAAAGCTATTCATTTTCACGCATCAGTATCTACTCATCACTAGAGCCCGGATGTTTAGGCACTAAATCTCTTAAAAAAGGCAGGCAAATAGGCAAAATAAACATTCAAAATAGGCAGTAAAAACCCCCAAAAGAAGCATTTATAAATTTGCTTTCAAAACACGTTTAATCTAGAATAATACCTTTATATACGCATAATACATATTACAACGCCTTCATTGAGGAACAAAACGGTAGGTAATGCAAATACGAGTGTTAATTACGCATAATAACAATGATTTCATTTCTAAAAATAAAATTTGATATAGAATAATATCAGTTTACACGTATAAATAATACATATTTATATCATTACAGTGAGAACAAAAACAATACGTATTGAAAATATTCGTTATACATTAATGACAAGGATTTAAATTTCAAAAAATGTTTGATATAAAATAATACTATTTTGCATATATATATATATATATATATATACGCCTATGATTTGTGGTGCTTTCATGGTAGACCCAGATTAGGACCAGTATACATGAATATGTGTAGAAGTAGTGGTCAGTATAAGCGGCCATAAGCGCTGTAAACAGAAGAAGAGTCTATTAGAGCATCAAAAGCCTGTGAAGCTCGCATAAATAACGATAATAACAATTTTGGAAAGTTGTTAAGAATCAAACGGGTGTCAAAAATGTCCTCCCTCCGACAATCGATGGGGTGTCGGGGGAGGATGAAATTGTAAAGCTGTGGAAAAACCACTACTCTAACATTCTTAACAGTGTGAGTAGGGATAATCTTAAGATAGATTGCGGCGAAACGACTGTGGGAGGGACAAGGGAAAATACTTTGATATCATTTTCTGAAGTAAAGAGGTTAATTAAAGAGTTAAAGACTGGTTCTGGGTCAGGGGTAGATGACTGATCGAATGAGCACTTAAAATATGCCAATGACGTAGTATGTCTGCATATATCATTGCTCCTATCAGAAACAAATTAACTAAAATAATCAAAATTGCAAAATATAACTATTATAACAATCAATTTTCCAAACATAAAAGAGACATGAAAAACACTTGGACAACCATAAACAATCTTCTCGGAAAACAAATTAAGAAAAATCAATAGAGAAATTAAATGTTGATAATAAAGAAATTACTGATGATATGCTATTGCAGACTCTTTAACCCTTTAAGCCCTGAATTTTTTGTAGGGTTAAGTTATGAATGTTTGTATTTGAAACGTTAGCAATTTGTACCTTCAGTCCTTAAAGGGTTAATTAAATGCACATTTTACTTCAATAGCGGATAAGCTTCGCTCACAATTAATAAATAATGATCACTCACCTCTAGAATACAATATATGCCATCCAGCCCACTAAATTCATTTTCTTTTGTTCCTGCTACCTCTACTGAGGTCCAGAATATTATTGGTAAATTAAAAAATACAAAAAATAACATTCATAACATTTCTGTACCCAGGACCATTTCCTGGCATAAGCAGACTAAGCGGCCGCTTAGGGTCCCGCTGCTACTAGGGGGCCCCTAGACAGGCTCCCAGGTCATAGCTCAGTGGGCAAGAATAGGAATATAGCTGAAGTTATTATTATTATTATTATTATTATTATTATTATTATTATTATTGTCGTATTAATTAAAGTGTTTGTATGAGACAAACTTGATAAAACGGAGACAAACGAAACGTTTTGGTCGTTATGTGTAAATAACTATTGTGAGATCTTATTTCTATATTATTTAACTTTATTCTTACTATATGCTTATACTTTCCTAAATGCTTAATTTTTCTAGTATTGTAAAACATTATTATTATTATTATTAATATTATTATTATCATTATTACCATGATTATTATTATTTAGCAGATTAGTTGTAGTTAACTGTGATAGATGTGACTTCGTGCATCTTGGAAAATGAAACGACATTATCCATCAGGGACATATGTGAAGAAATGAATGTGGAGGCTGTGCTGAAGGAGAAGAGGCTAAGATCCACAAAAAAGCACTTTGCTTACGAAGCTCCTGACGAACCATTTACAGAAGCCTTAAAGAGGCTGGAAGTCAAATTTTTCAATGTGGTGGTGGATTGTGCCATCGGGTCAATAAATGAGAGATTCAAAACATTAGATGATGCGAGGGACATATTTGGGGTTCTCCTAAACTTCACCACAATGAACAAGGAAGACTTGTCCTGCAAGTGTGAAAAGCTCTCTAAGATACTGAACTCTGGAGCTGACTCTGACATTGATGAAGAGAACTGGCCCTCGAAATTAAGAACTTGCCGACTTTACCTTCACACAACATGACTGCATTGGAGCTTCTCTCCTTCATTCATCAGAAGCAACTGGAGGAACTATACCCCAATCTCTGGGTTGCACTAAGAATTGCCCGCACTCTACCTGTGACATAGCGTCAGCCGAGAGGAGCTTCTCTAAAGATGAAGCTAATCAAGAGCTACCTCAGATCATCAATGGGGCAGGATCGCCTCAGTGGCCTTGGCATCATAAGCATCAACCAGGACGTTGGCAGGTAGATTTCATATGATGATGTTATTGATGATTTCGCCCAGAAAAAATCTAGGAGGCAAAAATTTTGAAGATAAAAACTGTTCTGTATAACTGTTAGCTATTACACGATTGTATCGTAGAGTTAGTAATTGTTTGGTAGTTGATAATTGCATTATTTTTTTATACGTAGTTCTGTGTCATTTATTCTAAATAATGTATAAGCTAATTTTCAGGAATTTCATGAACAGTATTTTTTCTGTTTGTCTTCTGAAAGTACATATTTGTTGTTTTGGACATAAATGTTTCATTAAAATTGTTTCATAATTGTTTTTTATTAACACAACCATTTTTTGTATGTGTGTGCTGAGGTGATGTAGTAAGGCGTGAGTTGGTGGATGGAGGGGTGGGCCTCAAATGGGTATATTGCTTAGGGCCCCCTAATGGCTAGAAACGGCCCTGCCTGTACCTATATTGACTTGCTAAAGATAAGATATCTATAACTTTGGCTAAAATTATCAATCAAAGTATTTCCAAAGGAATATTCCCATCAATGCTAAAAACTGATTGTATAACACCCCTTTTTAAAGGGGGTGATCCTACACTAGCAACAAATTACATGCCGATGTGTTCATTATCTGTGTTCAGCAAAGTTTTTGAAAAAATTGTAAAAAGTAGAATGCAGCGATATTTAGAATTCTACAATTTATTATCTCCAAATCAATATGGCTTCCGTAATAATAAAACAACGGAAATGGCTATTTTAAATCTTATGGAAAATGTAAATATAGCTAAGGAGAACAAAGAAATAATGATATCAATATTTATGGATTTGAGTAAAGCGTTTGATGTAATAGACCATAATATTCTATTTAATAAATTATATTGTTACGGCTTTAGAGGAGCAATCAGTGATTGGTTTAAAAGTTATTTGTCCAATAGATATCATTTCGTATCAGTAAATAAGGTTTGCTCAACTAAAGCGCTTGTCAAACATGGTATGCCACAGGGCTCAGTTCTGGGTCCACTGTTATTTTTATTATATATAAATGACCTTCCACGTTCATCTGATATACTGGACTTCATAATGTTTGCAGATGATACAAGTGTCTCTTTTTCTTGCAAAGATGTTAATACAGCTAAGAATATATTTAATTCAGAATTCATCAGTGCAGTGGCGTACCTAAAGTATTTGGCACCCGGGGCGAATCCTTCCTTTGGCACCCCCCATAATTAATTTTAAAATTTAAACACGCAGAAAAATATATTATGTTTGCAAGTAGATTTTTAAAGAGTACAGTTTGTCATAAGCAAATTGGAAATAAGAAAAATACAGACATTAAAAATTCAGTGAACAGGTAATACTGCATTTTATTTTATACAAAAAACACAGGAAATCCAGTTTCAACGCTCAGCGGCTGAGCGTGAATCCTCTCTATTTACCTTTGAAGAATAGGCTGAGCCTCAGCCTATTCTTCAAAAGTAAATAGAGAGGATTCACAGTCTCTGCTTTCGAGCCTTAATTTCTGAAAATTGATCAATGACCTCATCAGAATTCACCTTCTTTGCATATTCATGTTCAATTGAAAGTAAAGCCAGATTTGTCAGTCTTGTCTGACTCATGGTCGAGCGAAAGAAGTTTTTTATCAATTTCAATTGGAAAAACTTCTTTCACATGAAGCAATAGACACACAGACAGTCAAAAAGAATCTCAAACACAGTGACAAGCTTGGCAAAGATTCACAAAAATCCCATTTCACAATAAACTCCAGAAACTGCAATGCTGTCCATTTCTTTGCCTCTTCAACGCTGATTTTGGCAGCTTCCAAATGCCTCCGAAGTCGTCCAATTTCCACACTGATATCTTCATCAGAGAATTCATCGAAAATCTGAGTCAAATTTGGAATATACTTCCGAAGTTCTTCTTCTGTTGCAACAACCAAAGTATTTGGCTGAATAACAGCGAAGATTGACAGAATTTGATCCATTGCCTTAGAACGAATCTCCAATTCTTGATGAAAGCGATTAAGACATTCAAACATAGCCCTTTTTACTTCCTCTGGCAATGTGAGACCAGCATCCTTTGCCGTCTCTCCTGGCATCCTTTTCCGGAGCTTTACTCTCCCTCTTCTCTCCATAGAAATGTCCATTTCCTCACACTTTGTAGTTGCATAATGAATGGCCCTCTCCACAATTTCATTGCGCTGATCTTCAAGAAACAGTTTTAGAGCTTGTCCATCAGCACTTCCCATCGATGAGTTGAGACTGAAAAGAAGGAATAGATTCTCTTCAAGGTTCCAAAAAAAGTCACACATGAAGAAACGCTTCCGCAAAGGTTCAGAGAATGATTTGCACAAGGCACAAACAAAGCCTTGGGATTAATCTCTCTGATCTTTGACTGAACACCACCATGAATCCCAGCCATGAATCCCAGCGTTGTCATATCCTTGACCACGGCACAGGTTTATGTCCAGTCCATCTCTCTCCAGATGTCTCAGGATATCCCCCGTGAGCTCAGCAGCAGTCTTTCCGGCGATAGGGAAGAAGCTCAAGAATGATTCCTTTACTTCAACTTTGTCACATTCAATATGGACGTATCTGATCACTTCACACATCTGATCAGTGTGGGACACATCAGGAGTACTGTCAAAAAGAATCTCAAAATACTTTGCTTTCTTGATATCAGCCACTATTTTCTCTTTGACGTAATTCCCCAAAAGGCAAATGAACTCATTCTGAATCTTTGGAGATAAATACGAAGCCACTCTCCTCCCAGATGGAATAGAATGCTTAATCCTTACAAAATGTTCTTTCAAACTGGATCATAATTTGACAGCAACTCTACCAATTCCATGAAGTTTCCTTTGTTTGCTGACTGATGACATGTTCTCTTTGTGTCCACGAAAAGGAAGATTCTGGTGAGCCAGAAACAAGGTTACGTCCAAGAGGCGATGTAAAATATCCCTCCATTTCTTTCTCTCCTTGTCCATTGTTGCTTGAGCTTGATGAACTTGATCAATGGTTTTTTGAAGCTTCAACCCTGCTCCCAAGGTCTTCCATTTCTCCAGGCATGAGAGATGCTGCTCAGAAGCCTCATGGTCAGACACCTTTGGGTTTAGCTTCTATCATGCTTGAAACCCAGTGACAAAGCTGGATGTTCCAATTCCTTTGTCATCAAGAGCAAACAGTCTGCAGCAAAAACAAAACAAACTTTCTTTTGATGGAGAGTAAACCATCCATGTTCTCAAAACTTTCTCGCCATTTGGCAGAGCCTTATAGAACCATGCAGTGGTCAGCTGTCGACTCTTCCCTTTGGATTTCTCTCCTTGTCTTTGAACTGCACTGAAAGGTCCATCCCTATTTTGGAAGAGTTCACTTCCCCTCTTAATAAGATCAACTCTCAAGTCATTTGGAACCGGGATTGGCCAAGCAGCGACATCAGAATAAATTGAAAATCTATCCGTCTCCTCTTCTTCATCAGAGTCTTCCTCCTGTTGGTGTGGACTTCTGCTGGTGTCTCCTTCCTCTTCATCAGTTTCACTGCTTTTAGAAGATGAATTGCCATCCTCCAATCCTTGCTCTCTCTCATTTGAATCCTCTTGTGAAGATGCTTCTTGTATTTGCCCTTCAGATTCACCAGGCTGAATATCTTCAGGACTTTCTCCTATTGCACTTGATGTTGAAGGCGTCACATACTTCAAAATTGATCCGGAAATTGCCTGAGCCACCTCTTCTCTTGCCTTCTTCATTTTTCTTTGTTGGAATCCACTGGGTCGATTTCGCTTCATAGTGGATGTTTTCTGCAAAATTTTAAAATCAAAAGGTATAAAGCATGAACATGCATAACAAGCATGAACTATTATGACTTGAAATACATTAACTGAACAAATTGTCTGTGATTATTATTATTATTATTATTATTATTATTATTTTTTTTTGGCGGGGGGAGGGGGTTAAGTGCAAACACGACTCCAAAAAAAGCAGAAAACTATGAGCATTACTCACAAATAACTGGACCACTGACAAAATAAAAATTAACAGTATATCCAGTAAATACAGAAGTAAAAAAAATTTATAACAACAGAAAAGCTTCAAACAAGTAGTTCTCAAATTTTTCCAACTAGATACCCATTGAGTTATCAGATTATCAACCCAGACAAGCAGAGACAATTAATTATCATTATTATTATCATTATTAATTATCATTAATTATCATTTATAAACACTTAAAAATCACAATGATACCACATTGTCAAAAATTACTGGACACTGGTATAAGTACCATGATATTGTTATAAACACCAGCACTTTATGCTTTATCATAATTATTTAATGAAACATACCTCATGTATGTGGAGTCACAGTGTCATCAAGTGAACAAGACTTAGAATGTCAGTTGCAGCCAGCTGGCTATGCTCAACAAACTGATGACTAAAACGTCAACAAACGTTCGCCTTTCGATGTAATTTTTATCAAATATTTAATTTTTCGTTTGTAAATTTTGTATTGCGAATAAAAATAAACATTTATTTTATAGTGGAAATTAACATTAAGCTGTTCTAATAGTTTGAACATTTATTAAAATTTTTTTCTTACTTTGGCGAATTTTTCATTTGGTTTGAAAACTTGTACTGGTATTTCAACTCTCCCGATGGCACCCCCCTCCTGGCTGTCACCCCGGGCGGACCGTCCCCCTCGCACCCCCCTTAGTACGCCACTGCATCAATGTAATGAAATGGTTGACCACCAATAAACTCTTCCTAAATACCAGTAAAACAAATTTCATGATTTTTACTAATAAAAGAATGTATATCTTGATGAACTTAATGTTAATGAAATCGCCATAAAGGAGTGTACTGTAACAAAATTTCTTGGTGTAATGCTAGATAAGAATTTGCAATGGAGTGATCATGTAAATTATATCGCGAAAAAGATTTCAAGGAGCGTTGCTATAATGTTTAAACCACACCACACCAATCCCCCATTACCCCCACCCTTCCCCCATTGCTAAACTACAGAAAAGAACACAGTCATGAAAATCTTGAGCTTCACATTGCCGCCCGTAATACAATTTCTGAATTTTTTTCTCACAATTTTTTCTCACAATTTCTGAAAGTGTGACGGACAGACGGACAGACAGACAGACGGACAGACGGACAGCTCTCTTATATATTATATAGATTTACAAGTGTAAGAACAAAATCATTAATTTGCAATGGTAAATAGTTATTTTGTAACTCATCAAGAAATCCACTCGTATCAGACCAGAAATAGATCAAAGCTTGTTATACCTCAATTTAAATTGTCTTCATCTCAAAAACTACCCATTTTCATTGGATTGAAACTATGGAATGACTTGCATGCCGATATAAAAGATATTGTGAATGTAAATTTGTTTAAAACCAAGTTGAAATCCCGATTAATAATGGCATACTAACAAAAATCTAGGATTAATGTCCACTAATATTGTTTAATATTGACCATTAATATTGTTTAATATTGTAATACATGTTTTAACTATTAATAATACTTATTTACTTATTTATTATTATTAATTTATAACAACTAGCTGCTTATTTTAAATAAGAGTCCAGTAAAGCCTAAAGCTTAAGGGCCAAATTAAATAAAATAAATAGTCGAGCTTCACAATTATTCATGTCATTGTAAATTGAAAAATTTATTTATTTTATTATTATTAATAAAGGTTATTCTATCTATCTATCTATCAATCATGCTTGCTCATAGCTATATCCTTGCAGAGTTCATGAGGGTATATATCTTGCCTCTGGTCAAAAATAAGTACGGAGACATTCTGTCCAACAATAATTACAGGCCTATTGCTGTCGCTTCCTGCTTCTCGAAATTACTATAAAAACTCTTGTTACGTCGATTAAATGATTTCCTATGGACATCTAATCAGTTTGGCTTTAATCCCACTCAACTGACCTGTGTATCTATGTACTTAAAGAAACAATATCTAAATACATTGACAGTAATTCAACTATTTATAGCTGTTTCCTAGATATAAGTAAGGCATATGATAGGGTGAACCACAAAATTTTATTTGAAAAACTAGAAGACAGGAAGTTTTCCATGTACATATAAAACGTATTGAAATTTTGGTATTCCCACCAATCTTTCACCGTTAGGTGGGGCAATGTACTATCCGAGTGTTTTGGCTCCTCTTGCGGGGTGAGACAAAGCTCCTTGCTCTCCCCTATGCTGTTTAATGTGTATATTGACGGATTAATTGCTTCACTTAATGAGGCAACAGTGGGATGTTGTATAGATAACACAAGGATAAATAACTTAGTTTATGCCGATGATATGGTGTTAATAAGTCCCTCTGTTAAAGGTCTGGCTCGGCTACTAAAAGTCTGCGAAGTGTATTCGCAGAAACATGATATTCTTTTTAATGTTACAAAAACTAAGGTTATGCAATTTCATCCTATAAGCTGTAATCAGCCAGCTGATATAAGGTTTAAAATAAATGGTGAAGTAATTGAGGAAGTACAAGAGTTTAAGTATTTGGGTCAAACTATTACCAGCTCCTTGAGTGATGACTCGGATATAAGAAAACAATCTCGAAGCCTGTGCGCTAAAGCGAATATGACCATAAGGAACTTTCGATTCTGTACAAGTGAAGCTAAAGACTCTCTTTCGTACTTTCCGCAGTAATATATACGGACAGCAACTCTGGGTGAATTATAAAAAAGGTTCTGGCAGAACCCTAACTTTTCTGTACAACGGGTCTTTTAGACTCTTACATAAATTACCCCCGAGATGCTCAGCTTCGCAAATGTTTGCTACCCGCAATGTCCCGAGCTTCCCGGAGGTAACAAGACGCGCTCAACACAGTCTAATGCAAAGAATTAAAAAATCAACCAACCCGATTATCCAAGCTATCCATGAGTCCTGCCATTTATCCTCTAAGCTATGGATTTCTTGGTACGAAAACGTCCGTCTGTAGCTTCACTTAACTTCGACATTACAGTATTATTTCTAATCGATTGTATATATTTCTATCCTTAGTATATGAACTGTCATTGTATTAATAATATTTGTCATATGGACTATAGTCTGCCAATAAACCTTTTCATTTTCACACACGCACACACACGCACACACACACACACACACACACACACACACACACACACACACACACACAATATATATATATATATATAATATATATATATATATATATAACAGAAACTGAGCATGCAAAATAGTATTATTTTATATCAAACATTTTTTGAAATTTAAATCCTTGTCATTAATGTATAACGAATATTTTCAATACGTATTGTTTTTGTTCACTGTAATGGTATATAAATATGTATTATTTATACGTGTAAAATATATTATTCTATATCAAATTTTATTTTTAGAAACGAAATTATTTTTATTATGTGCAATTAATACTCGTATTTGCATTATCTACCGCCGGAATCATACTAAGTTAACTCGATCCGGTCTGCTCAGGCTGGTCTCTGACCCGTCAATGGGTGGCGGCTTCGCACCTAGGACCACATTGAGGAGTAGAGCCCGATGTTCAGACAATATATATATATATATATATATAATTATATGGACCTTTTCCAGTTTGTGTACCGTTTTTCATATAATTTATTTTTGATTGGTCATACAACCGCCGTCGATTATAACAACTTTTTAAGAGAGGTAAGTTCTTGATAACCTAACCTAACCTAACCTAACGTAACCTAACGTAACCTAACCTTCTGTTTTACTCTATGCTGTGCCTAACAGAAGCAAAGAAACATTAGAAAGTTGCATAAAAGCCAACATTCTGCCTGGATCTACTATTATTAGTGATATGTGGAAATCTTACGATCAAATTGATAAAATCCCACATTATAACTTTCGTCACTACACTATAAATCACTGAAAATTTTGTCGATCCAGCGACCGGTGCCCACACTCAGCAGATAGAGAACACCTGGAACGTCTTTAAACGACAAAACAAGCTGCACAAATGTTAAAATGCATTTCCGAATGGTCCTTGAATAAATAATTTCAATCTAAAAATGTTTACTATGCTGTATGTAATGTACTGTAGAAAACGGTACATAAACTGGAAAACGTCCAATTATATATATATATATATATATATATATATAATTGGACGTTTTCCAGTTTATGTACCGTTTTCTACAGTAATATATATATATTAGTGTCATGACAGTTGGTGAAGTATATGTGATCGATTAAGGCGCTTCCTGCCTGTTCCTGACGCGACCTCACTGCGGTAGGAGAGACGTTTGGGTATAAAAAAAAAAAATATGTATATATATATATATATATATATATATATATAACAAACTGATAGGCCTACTTTGGGACTCTAATGGATAATACTAGAAAATAATGTGAAAAAGGTAAATTATGCATGTTATGACAAAAAAGACACTTTTTCCTGTAAACGCACAAATAAGAAAAAAAAAAAAAAAGGCATTTATGGCATTTTGTCTGAACATCCGGGCTCTACTCAGTGCGGTCCTCGGTGCGAAGCCGCCACCCATTGACAGGCCAGAGACGAGCCTGAGCAGATCGGATCGAGTTAACTTAGCATGCTTCTGATGTGGACATCACCCCAACTTACAAACATAAAACACGGACTACCTGTAGACAACTCCACAGACGACAACACCTGCCACCTGTGCCAGGACACACCACAAACAATTGAGCACATTATGACAGACTGTACCACTCTAGCACAACATAGAACGCAACACAACATCACTAGTACGCTGAACCTCTGGTCCATTCCGGAGAGGACGATCGGTTACTCGCGTGCCGCCGGCTTGCTCGATCAGGGTGGGCTGATCGGTTAACCAACGACAACAACAACAACAACAACAACTCATCAATGTCTCACTAACACTCATCAGTGATTCAGTGTCTATTTCAGCCTCAGGAATTGCCAAACGCGAGAACCTGTGAACTTTTACGAGCTTCGTGGCCTTCACAACACGATTTTACGATTTTAAAGATACTGTAATACTTGGGAGCATCTACGATCAATACATATTACCTAAAGATCCGAAAAAAGATAAAAATGTGTCAGTAATTGCAATTGGTAGACGGATAAGGTAACTGTGATACGATGTTCTCAATGTCGTATTCGGATAAACTTAAGTTAGACACAGTTACACTACACCACCATCTTCCTCTCATTGCTGGTTATGTCGTAAGCTTTATTTGGTGATAATGTTTTAGCGATTATTTCGCATAAAATAAAGCAAATTTCTTTACATTTCTGAACACAATAATGCCTTACATCGCTTTAACCCCCATCCCACTACATTTATAACCATCATATATAACTTTTATAAAAAAGTTACGGAATTTATACAATTATTTGGAAAAAAATCAAGTTTTTCTCAATTTTTCTGTTCTTTTTTTTTACGGGGGAGTGTGGGACGAATGAAAAAAATTCAGGTGGTCTCTTTTTTTTCTTTTTCAAAGAGGGTTTTATTGTCAACCGTAGCAAACACTATGTTTTAGCCACCAAAAGTCTACATTGCAATGCAATGCAATGAGAACACTGAAAATGCTCAATATTTGCCCTGGAAAATGCTCAATTTGCCTATATATATATATATATATATATATAATATATATATATATATATGTGAGAATTATTTCACGAAAGTAACATGTGAATAATATTTATGATGAAAATAACCAGGTAGGAAAAGGAAACAGAGAATGGTGCTCAAACGCTTTCGTCTAATGACATCTTCAGAATCTGTTTCCTTTTTCCTTCGTGGTTATTTTCATCATATATATATATATATATATATATCTATATATATATATATACGTTTGTAAGGAGCCAAAATATGAATTGTTTGGTTTGGAAAAGTTTCGTCAAATTAATTTTGAAGAGAAAAACTGTTGATTTACAAAATAAATTATTTTGGAAGAAAACGTTTTTGTTTAGTGAAAAAGTTACAAAAGTTGAGTAAAAAGAAGAAAAAGGAATGAAGAAATTAAATAAAATCAATAATAAGTCGCACATAATAAAATAAAAATAATAAAATTTAAGTTATTCGTCCCCAAAACGAAGTTAAGAGACATTGAGTCTGAGTAGTAATTGGATGGGAGACCGTCCTCCGTGTCCAAATGATGTTGCGACCCGTGGTTTGGATCCCGCGTAAAGCCGTAGGTATCCCTCCGTCGCGTGACCTTCGCATTTAAGGAGGAGGTTAAACAACCCCCAAAACGTGATCATCATTCGTAATCCAAAACGGAAATTTGTCACCGGTCAAGCGATATTAGTAGGAAGGCGAGCGAAGGTAATGGTCACTGGGTAACCGCACGAACTGTTCTAAGTACGACTCCGCTGAGCGTCAACGAATGGCGCGACGAAGCTCAGGCCCACAATAGGCGGAATCTATTGGTTGGCATTTCCCTGTATCTCTACCACGTTGAGCGAAAGGTACTTCTTAATCGAAGAGGTGGGAAGCCGAACACGGACCATTCACATCAATATCACAAGACGGAAATCACTCGATCGTACCCCCTCCAGGTCTGATGGAGAGGAAAGAACCCAAACTTCAAAGATGAAAACGGAGCTTTCGAAGGTAAACTTAAATAAGTTTAAAGAAAACCGCAAACTCCAAACCATTTCTTTAAAGAGAAAGAAATAGCGGAAGATAAATAAAAAATAATAAGTTCTCTCCAAAAGGGGAGAGTCAAACAAATTGCCCCGCAGTGGTCTCGTCACCACGGTGGAGCCCAGAAGCCCCAAGCTGGGTACATTCCACGTAAGAATCCGGAAAAGACGAGAGGAGAAACTAGAAAGGAAAGTAGTTTTTTTGGGAGGGAGGGAGGGAGGGAGGGAGGGAGGGACGAGAAGAAAAAGCGGTGAATGGAAATGAGAGAGAGTAGGAAGAGAAAAAAATGGCCGGACTCAACCAGATTGACTTATACCTATTTGGTCGACAACGTATAAGATCGACATTTGCCTAACCTAACCTAGCGTAATCTAACCTATGTTAACTTAATCTAACCCGCAATAACTTGTCGAGTTCGTATGAAGTAAATCAGATGTCGTTGGACCGGATGGATTTGGGGTCTGGTCCCTGCCTGAATGACTTACTATGGGTGATTGGGGTAAAACGAGAAGGGGTTTATGGAGGAAAAGAAAAACTTTGAAATCACTGTCGAAATGAAAACCCTACAAATAATAATAATAATAATTAGGGCAATGGGACAGAAACTGGTACAAGCTCAGGCAACATTGTGCCGATTCCTAGATTATTATTGACCAGCATCATCAGGATTCGAACCCCCGACTCAGCATCTTCACTTATAGGGAACGGCGTTAGCCACTGAGACTCAACCACAGGCGATGGAAAACTGCAAAATTGAAGAGATCTCACCCTTCATAATGTCGCCTCAAGGGGAAACTAGACTTTGGGGAACTTTTCTTCTAAACAATTAGAGGGATTTCGTGTAAAGGGATGTTGCGAGGGGAAACGTTCACTTTTGACAAATTCTTTAATTAAGAGTGATGGGACGTCATCAGTTCATATACAGGGTGGGTAAAAAAAGTGACCCCTTAGAAGTAAAGTGTCACATTAAAAAAAGTAAGGGGATAGAGCTCCCAAACTTCATAGATGCTTACCTTACCATGTTGTTCATCTTAATTGAGACGTTGCTCGATGTGTTCCCCTTCCTGCTCAACGCAGGCCTCCAAACGTGGACGCCACTGATCAATACACCTGTTTACATATCACTGAGACAACCAATAAACCATCAGAATGATTGCTTGCATGGGAACGTCCATAAAAAATGAGATCTACCTTCAAAAAACTTAGTTAAAGAAACCTCGAAATTCTCTCCAAGCATTATGATAGGTACTTGTGTGTCAAAATTAGGGAAAAGCAGGATTGTATTTATTGAAAGAAAGACAAACATTAACGCGGACTATTACTGTTCAAATGTTTTACCACTCTCTCTCTAACTGATATTCGACGAATTAGTTGTAAAAGATATACTTTCAAACAAGATAGAGCCCCTGCTCACAGAGCACGCTGAACTGTCACATTCCTTGAGAACAAAACACCGGATTTTATCGAACCCAGTATGTGGCTAGGCGAAAGAATTCCGCTCGGCTGGGAGAAGGTACCAATATAAGAGACATAGATGAACTATGCGAAAGAATTCTGCTCGGCTGGGAGAAGGTGTCTCACTGATATGTAAACGGGTGTATTAATCAGTGGCGTCCACGTTTGGAGGCCTGTGTTGAGCAGGAAGGAGGACACATCGAGCAACTTCTCAATGAAAATGAACAACATGCTAAGGTAAGCATCTATGAAGTTTGGGAGCTCTATCCCCTTACTTTTTTTTAATGACAGTTTACCTCTAAGGGGTCACTGTTTTTTTACCCACCCTGTATATTACACAGCTGTTTTATATCTTGTACGAGGGGCACTCAATATATTTTGCCCCACCCTTTTTTCTTAGCTAAATAATAGGCCATGGGGCTGAAATGTCTTTTGGGCTGTAAGTTTGAACTTTCTGCGCTTCACATAACCGGATTTTGATAGTTTGAACCTCCCCTCTTGTATAAAACCGCTTTTAAAAGCCCTTCTATAAAACCGATGGTTAACGCAGTTTCGAAAATGGTGTCTGATAGTGATGTGCGTCGTAAACAGAGAGCTGTTATCGAGTTCTTAACCGCAGAGAAGGAAACAGTTGGAAATATTCACAAACGTCTACAAAACGTTTATGGAGATGCTGTTGTTGATCGAAGCACACTTGGACGCTGGTCTAAACGTGTGAGATCATCGGAGAGAGGGAGAGCCAGCCTCGATGATGAGCCACGCACCGGTCGCCCGGCATCGGCTGTGACATCTCACACTGTGCAACGTGCTAACAGCATCATTCGATCAAATTGGCGCGTCACATACAAGGAGCTATCACTGGAGCTAGGAATTAGTGAAGGAAATGTGAATACGATAATTCAGCAACTGGGATACTCAAAAATGTGTTCACTGTTTGTTCCTCGGGAACTTACTGAAGATCACAAAGCCCAAAGAAAAGAAATTGCTTCTGAGTCGTTGGTTCGATACGAGACAGAAGGGGGATGACTTCTTTTCACGAATTGTGACTAGGGATGAGACTTGGGTACAACACTTTGAACATGACACAAAACGCCAATCCATGGAGTGGCATCACGTAGACTCCCCACGCAAGAAAAAGTTCAAAATGGCTCCCTCTGCAGAAAAGGTTATGGCCACCATCTTTTGGGACATGAAAAGGGTGATTCTGGTGGAATATGAAGAAAGAAAGGACAAACAATCAACTCAGAGGCATATATTGCTACCCTACAGAGACTCCAGAGACGTATAAGCGAGTTCGACCGGAAAGAAAACTGGAAGACGTCCTTCTTTTGCACGATAACGCAAGACTACACAACAGTCTGCAAACAAGAGAGGCCATCACAAAAATGCGCTTGACTGTGTTAACCCACGCTCCATACAGCCCAGATCTGGCACCTTTAGACTTCCATTTGTTTGGGCCAATGAAGGATGCTATTCGTGGAAGAAAGTTTCAGAGTGACGATGAGGTTGTTGAGGATGTTAAGAGGTGGCTCCAGCGGAACCCAGAGGACTTTTACCAGCAAGGAATAAAGGCCCTTGTTTCGAGGTGGAGGAAAGCCATAGAAAAGGATGAAGACTATGTGGATTATTGTGGAAAAATAAAAAAATTTAAAAAAGGTATGTAACTACTTGTGTACAAAATTTCTGGAACTTACAAGGAAACTTGGAAAGAAAAAAAAAAGGTGGGGCAAAATATATTGAGTGGCCCTCGTATAATATATTTCCACAAATCGATTGGTATAGATTATGCTATAACGTTTCAGACCAAGAAGAACCCTAGGATCCACTCATGGCTGGTCTACTAAAAGTGTTTGTAATTGTGTATTGCGTATGTCCTCCGTGGTGGCGGAGAGGACCTACAATTTTACGTGGGTTCCGAACCACAAAAACCTTAATTTTACTACCTTAAACTATACTCAATCTATGAACTATATCAACTTGATAGCGGGTTTTAAAGAACTTGATATAGCGGGTTTTAAACTTTTTACTATTGATAGGTTATCGGATTGGTGGCGGCGTTTTGTTGTACATTAGTAATTCCCTTAGGGCTATTGAAGTTAAGATAGATTTTCCGGAAGAAATTAATGCGATATGCCTTGAAGTAAGGTGCGTAGTATTAGCTTTAATTTGTTATTGTTTATAGACCTCCCGTTCAACCCCTCGATACCGATACTAGATTTTACACACTTCTTGGTCACTTTATTAATAATCGGGATCTACACATCTACAGAAGCTAAGGCTAAACAAAGACCCTAAGATCCACTCTAAGGTTAGCCCGAGAGAAAGGAAAGAGTAGGGGGTTAAGAGAAGAGAATAAGGGGTTAAGTAAGGAGCAACACCTATCATTCGTGGGTTAACATTCATTCAGAAAAAGAGAAAAAAGACTCGCCATCATCACCCACCGGCCACTGCCGACAAGTCAGAAAAATAGTCGGAGAAAATAGGAGAGGGGTGAAAGATGAAAAGAAGTAAAATAAGAACGCTTACAAACCATGCAAACACAGTCTTAACTCACTGTCATACCATGCACACTACAAACATGAAAGAAAAGAGAGTTACAGACATGCAAAGGAGATAAGAAAAAAAAAAAAGTAGGTAAAGTTAAACAAAAAGTGGGTTAGTTTACGCTACGAGCTACATCTACGCTCATGTTAGTCTAACTTTTTTATTTATTTTTTTTAATAATTTTATTGCTGGCATCACACGCTGGCATGTCACAAGCTGGCATTAATCGTCAACAGACTCATCCTCGACCGCCACACCCAGAGCTCCTGTGACTAATTGTTTTTTTTATTTTAAACGTTAATATTCTTAAAATGTCTGTCAAGACGGTTCTTAAACATATTAACGCTGGTAGAATGAACGACTGACGCGGGAAGATTATTCCATTTATCAGTTACTTTAAACGTAAAGAAGTTTTAGCGATATTAGTAATGAAACGTCTACCACGCAACTAAATCCGTTATTGCGAGTATTACTATTATCGAAAGTGAACAATTTGTCAAAATTACGTTATCGATGTTATTAACGATTTTGAAAACTTCAATAAGCTCCCCCTTAATCTCCTAGTTTCGAGTGAATACAGGTCTAGCTCTTTAAACCTATCTTCATAAGGCTTATGCGCAATGACGGAATAAGTTCGTGGCACGACGCTGAACCCTTTCTAACCTATCAATATCCTCACGCAAGTACGGGCACCAAAACTGAACGGCATATTCTAAATGAGGCCTGACTAGGGACTTGTAAAGGGCAATATAATATCCTTCAATTTAAATTCGAAATTACGCGCTATGAAGCCTAACATCCTATTAGCTTTTGCGCAAGACTCCAGGCACTGGTTCCTAACCTTTAAATCCTTAGATACGCGTAGCCTAAATCTACTTCCTCGTCAACGCTCGCTAACTCCCTATTATCCATCGTGTACGTGTAATTATTGTTGCGAGAACCTATATGCAAAACTTTACATTGTCTACGTTAAATTGCATCTGCCACTATCTGTCCACTCCATAATCCTATTTACATCGTCTTGAATCCTATTTCTATCGTCCTCGTTAACAACCTTACCGCCTATTTTAGTACCGTCCGCGAATTTGACACGTTACTAGTCAATCCTACATCTATGTCGTTAATGTAAATTACGAATAGCAATGGGCCTAACACTGAACCCTGGGGACACCGCTACCTAAATCTAACCACCCGGATTCACTACATTAACTACGACCTCTGCCTCCTAGCACGAAGCCATTCTTTAAACCAGTTAGCTACCTGACCGCGTATACCGTGCGCTTTGACCTTCGCAATTAGTCTCCTATGCGGAACTGTATCGAACGCCTTTTTAAAATCTAAATAAATAACGTCAGCTGCTCTATGCCTATCGTATTCGCGCACTATTTCGTTATAAAATTCTAACAAATTAGTTAAACAAGACCTATGGCGTCGAAAACCCATGCTGACTAGTGACCCAGAGCTGGGCACTTGCGGTTTTTTTTGCGTTTTTTTGCGGTACTGCGGTACTGCGGTACTACTACCGCACTACCAAACCGGTACCGCATAACGCAGTACCGCAAAGGATCGCTGAAAGTACAGCAGTACCGCTACGCATTCAAATTTCCCGCGGTACTTTCCGCGGTACCGACCAACACGGTAGTACCGCAGTACCGCAGTACCGCAAAAAAAACCGCAAGTGCCCAGCTCTGCGAGTGACTACTATTAATCAAATCTCTACTTTCTAAGTGATCGATGATACGATCCCTAACTACGGATTCCAAAAGTTTACCGACAATTGACGTTAAGCTAATAGACCTATAATTGCTAGCTACTGCGCGGTCGCCTTTTTTAAAAATAGGCGGAACGTTAGCTAATTTGAAGTCTTCAGGAATAATCCCCGTTTCGAGTGACGGATTAAAAATCTTCGTTAAGGGGCCTACGATAACTTCTTTCAAATCTTTCAAATGTCTGGGATAAAAAGCGTCAGGGCCTGGAGCCTTGCTAACTTTTAGCCTATCGATATAATGCGCAATCTCAGCCTCGTAAACAGTTATTTCATCCAAAATAGTCTCGCTACTAAATGGAACGATATCGTCCACGTCGGGGACATTATTTACGTCTTCTACGGAGACTTTAATTGCCCTAACGTTAATTACGAGACTTTTACTGGTGATGATGACGGTTTGAGACTAATTGAGTTCATGGAAGATAATTTTTTACGACAGATGGTTACCGAAACAACGCGCGGTGACAATATTTTAGACGTGGTGATGACGAACGACGAAAATATAGTCGAAAGTTTGAAGTAGGTGAGAGTTTCGGATGTAGTGATCACCAATTTATTAGGTTTAAGCTATTGATAGAAAACAGTAAGGAGAGTAACGTAATAGAAGTCCTGATTTTCGTAAGGCTAATTTTGATAGTTTTGCGGATAGGATGAGAGTAGTGGATTGGGATAATTTATTTATGGGTAATGACGCAAATTTTCATTGGAGGGCGTTTAAAGAAAGTTTTTTGAATATCGAAAGGGAGTTTATTCCTCGTAGGCCCAAGCGTGCTAGTAATCTTGGTAGGTCCAAGTGGTGGACTAGGGAAATAGGTGAGTTCATGAACAAGCGTAACAGAGCGTATAGACTTAATAAGCGCAGTGGCACGATAGCTAACTTTAATAGATATATCGAGCTTAGACGTCAGGTTAAAAGATGTTAAGAATGCTAAACGTAATTTTGAGACACTTGTAACTGCGGATAGTAAACATAATC
Organism: Bathynomus jamesi; assembly: GCA_023014485.1. Taxonomy (NCBI): domain Eukaryota; kingdom Metazoa; phylum Arthropoda; class Malacostraca; order Isopoda; family Cirolanidae; genus Bathynomus; species Bathynomus jamesi. The sequence goes on along the minus strand of JAJOZX010000635.1, from coordinate 1,109,064 downwards.
CGAAAAAGTGTTTTGACTACGTCAATAATCATAAGCCGATAAAAGATAACATAGGCCCTCTAGTAGACGCTAACGGCGCTTTGCCTTCCGACACTCAGGCGATGGCGGGTATTTTTAACAACTTTTTTGAGACAGTTGTTATCGTAGAAGACGTAAATAATGTCCCCGACGTGGACGATATCGTTCCATTTAGTAGCGACACTATTTTGAATGAAATAACTGTTTACGGGGGTGAGATTGCGCATTATATCGATAAGCTAAAAGTTAGCAAGGCTCCAGGAACTGACGCGCTTTATCCTAGACATTTGAAAGATTTAAAAGATGTTACCATAGGCCTCTTAACAAAAAAATGTAATAAGTCACTGGAAGCGGGGATTATTCCTGAAAACTTCAAATTAGCTAACGTTACGCCCATTTTTTAAAAAGGCGACCGCACAGTAGTAGCAATTATAGGCCTATTAGCTTAACATCAATTATGGAGTGGACGGATAAGTGGCAGATGCAACTGAACGAAGACAAATGTAAAGTTTTGCATATAGGTTCTCGTAACAACAATTATACGTACACTATGGATGATAGACAGTTTGCGAGCGTTGACGAGGAAGTAGATTTAGGTGTACGCGTATCTAAGGCTTTAAAAGTTAGGAACAAGTGCCTGAAGTCTTGCGCAAAAGCTAACAGGTTGTTAGGCTTCATAGCGCGTAATTTCGAATTTAAATCGAAGAATATTATATTGCCCCTTTACAAGTCCCTAGTCAGGCCTCACTTAGAATGTGCCGTTCAGTTTCAGTGCCTGTATTTACCTGAGGATATTGATAGGTTGGAAAGGGTTCAGCGACGCGCCACGAAACTAATTCCGTCACTACGCAACAAGTCCTACGAAGATGGATTAAAGAGTTAGACTTGCATTCACTCGAAACTAGGAGATTAAGGGGGGGAGCTTATATTATTGAAGTTTTTAAAATCGTTAATAAAATCGATCACTTAAATTTTGACAAATTGTTCATTTTCGATAATAGCAATACTCGTAATAACGGATTTAAATTACGTGGCAGACGTTTCATTACTAACATCGCTAAAACTTTACGTTTAAAGCAATTGATAAATGGAATAATCTTCCCACGTCCGTCGTGAACTCTACCAACGTTAATATGTTTAAAAATCGTTTAGATATGCATTTTAAAAATATTAACGTCGTTTAAAATAATAAAACAATTAGCAACAGGAGCTCTTGGGGTAATGGTCGAGGTTTGAGTCTGTTGACAAGTAATGCCAGCTTCTGATATGCCAGCCAGCGTGTGATATACCAGCAATAAAATTATATTTAAAAAAAAAAAAACTAACACGAACTTAGATGTAGCTCGTAACGTAAACTAATCCACTTTTTGTTATACTCTTCATACTTTTTTTCGCTCTTTTCTTATCCTCTCTTTACTTGCATGTCTGTAGTTTGAATGGTATGACAGTGTTTGAGTTAAGACTGTGTTTGCATGGGTTGTAACTTGTTAAGCGTTCTTATTTTACTTCTTTTCATCTTTCACCCCTTTCCTATTCTCTTCGACTATTTTTCCGACTTGTCGGCAGTGGCCGGCGGATGATGATGGTGAGTCTTCTCTCTTTTTCTGAATGAATGTTAACCCACGAGTGATAGATTTTGCTACTTACTTAACCCCTTATTCTCTTCTTTTAACCCCCTACTTTCTTCTTTCTCTCGGGCTAACCTTAGAGTGGATCTTAGGGTCTTTGTTAGCCTCAGCTTCTGTAGATCTTCTGTAGATCATCATCATCATCATCATCATAATAATGTTTTAAAAGGATTGATGCAATAACAACATTTCCATTATTGTCGAATAAAAAACGACAATAATAACATTTGGGGTTGTTTTACCTCCTCCATGACGGCAAAGGTTATTGGACGGAAGGAACGTGGAATCCGAACCACGGGTCTCTACATCATCTGAACGCAGTGGACAGTCACCCATCCAACTACTAATCGGACTTAACGTTGGTTAGCCTCGCTGATTTAACCAAAAGCAGCGATGTTCCATTAACATCGGTGCAACGTTGTTCTAACAATGTTAGACTATATATATATATATTTAGGGGTGGTCGAAGTTGGTACCAGAAAGCGAATAAACATCCAGTAGTTGTCGTTTCACCTATGAAATGTGAAAATCACAAAGAAATGTATTTTGATGAAAGATCAGAATGCGAATTTAGCTTTTAAGTTTTTAAGTTTTCTGTTGTCGCTTCATGCGTAAAATCCCGTATGCGGCATACGCGCAACCAAAACAAAGCAAACCCAAAATTATTAACTTGTTTCTATAAGCATAAATATCAACGTTTTGCTTGTATTTTTATATAATTATTAATTATGCATCTTTATTAAAAAATAATGGTAAAATATTATATATCCTGTGACCGTTCACGCTTATTTCTTACATATTGCTATTCGCATTAACACTTTTCATTATGTTTCAGATTTTCCGGTGTAAATAATGCCGAAAGCGAAAACAAGACACCTGATCCGAAAGAAAAGTGAAGAAAAGTATGGAGGCGGTCCTTGTGCATTATTAATGACCGAACCAAGCACTTACAGGGAGCTGATTCAATACTATTATGACCTTAATCATGCTAACCCTGGCGCAGATTTTTGGGCCTTAGTGCAGCGAGTTAGCAAGGATTTAAAATTCATTTGGCCTTCAGTGAATCCAAGGCTGCCTTTGATTAATGACAAATCCAATGACAGAAAGGTTAAAGACCTACTCACTCTTGTGAAAGACATTAATCGCAAGCATGCTAAGGCGAGTGTCAAGCGAAATCTGGATGCTAACTTGGACAAACTTTTTGATATTTCTGCCTGTTCCTGTTCTTTGGATATGTTGCCTTGCACTGATTCAAGAGTATACTGTAAGAAGGACAAGTGTACACAAGAACACATCATCTGTGTTTGCCCTCGAAATGCAAAGGTGCCACTTGAAGAAAGAGCATACCTTCGTGATCAGCGATCCAAAACAGGTCCTAAGGGTGCATACCAGCTGTCTTCAGTGGACACAGCTGCTGCCAAAAGAGACAGGAAGGCCAAACAAGGACAGCAACATGTACTACCTCAGGAGGAAGTTGAGCTAGTAGGATCTTTCATACAGCCTACAGAGTTGCCTGGACTTACAAGCAGTTCATCTGGTGGCGAGGTTAGTTTCCTTTTATTTATATTAATTATATATAATTATAAACAAATAAATAAATAAATAAATTAAATAAATAAATAAATAAATAAATAAAGAGAAAACGCATTAATATTTTCCATTTATTTTTAGGAAGGAGAAGATGAATGGCAGCCTAGGAAGAGGCCTTCAGGAGACTACAGCCTTTTAAAGTTTCCCAGATATGCTATGGAACTTGTCAGAGGTGAATGTTCATCAAATCTGGGCGCAGTTCTTGGGAGTGCCTTGCTCCATGACATCAAACACCTACTGAGACCTGAAGTTGACATCAATCACATCATGATTGACAAGTGCAAATTAGACAGGGCCAAAGCCCAAATTAGGGTAGTTAGTGAGGGTGTGGAATCAGAGAAAAAGACAGCTCATTTGTGTTGGTGTGGATGGGAAGGTTGACGAGAATACCATGACTTACAAAGAAATAGAGACACCTGAAGGGGAAACTGTTCTCAAAAAGTGTGTTGACGCAGAACATCACCTCACCTTCACCTATGAAGATGGAAAATCTCCTGGCGCCTACTTGACCCACAGAACAATTCCTGTTATAGGCGCCACTGGTGAGGTCCTTGCTCAGGAGACATTCAGTGTTCTTGAAGAATATAATAGCCTTGAAAGTATCCGAGCCATTCTTCTTGATAATACCGCAACCAACACTGGCTGGAAGAGTGGTTTAGTGGTAAAACTTGAAGAAACTCTGGGGAGGAAACTGCACACTATTGGTTGCGCACTGCATCAGAATGAACTCCCACTAAAAGCTCTTTTCAAAAAAATGGATGGAGTGACAACTGGCTCAAGAAGTTTCAGCGGGCCCCCTGGGCAAAGGTGCGCAGAAGATATCCAGGATGAACCTCACGTACAGTTTGAAGCTGTGGAAACTCCAATCATTGAAGGGTACATTCCAGAGGAAGTACTGAAAGACCTCAGTCATGATCAAAGGCTTCTGTATGAGTATTACAGAGGGATCGGATCAGGAAGAGTAGATGACAGATGGGCTGCTTGGAAGATTGGTCCACTTAACCATGCAAGATGGTTAACTCTTGCCATACGACTTCTTTGTTTGTACACAGGAGACAACAGACCAAACCTGAATTTGAAAAGTTGGTCCATTACATTGTTCGAGTTTATGCTCCTGCATGGTTTGAGATAAAGGCATCCTCTAAGCTGCATGATTCTCCTCGCATCCTCTTCTCTGCTATCAGCCGACTGAGGCTGATTCCATTTGATGATGTGAAACGCATTGTAAAGCAGAACATCCAGGGTAACGTTTTCTGCCTCCGACCTGAGAACATCCTCTATGCCATGGTGAAAGATGATGAAGACAGAATCAGGAATCTTACGCTTCAGACTATACTCATTCTCAGACACAGGTAAATTTTGCGCTTCTTGTAATTGTTATTTTTTTTTTCCAAAGCTGAGTTATTCTCCAAAAAATATTGAAAAAATATTATAATTGTCACTTTAAGTGGGTAATTTGTTTGTATTATTGAAACGGCAATATTTGAGTACTATTTTTCATTTATATTTATATTTTTATTTATATTTATATTTTCATTTATATTTTCATTTTCATTTTTCATTTATAGAATGGAGAGCAACCAAGAAGCAGGGAAGAAAATTCCCCAGGTGAATTGGAATGCAAATCACTGGCATGAGCTCATCGACCTCACTGACCCTGATGTCATGGAACCACCTACCACACAGCACCAATCTGATGAAGAAATCCAGTCATTCATGGACACTAACACTAAGCCAGACATTCCAGACTTGCCTTCTCACTCTCAGAGTGTTGAGAGGAGTGTGAAATTAGTGACAGAGGCTTCCCATACCGTGTACGGGTTCGAAGCTCGTCACAGATGTATCCTTACTAAAGTACTGAGCAGGAAGATGCGTCCTGCATTTATGTCAAAAGGACATTATTCTCAATCTTATGATGATTTATATGAATAGTTTTTCTTTTTACATGAGAACATGTGATTTTTTTTGATTTATCACCTTTTGAAAGTATTTTTTCAAGTTTTGTAGCCAAAATATTTGAATAAATTAGCAAAAATGGATGCTTTTTCAACGAAATTTTATAATTTTACACTTAAAACACATGATATACATTAGGCATTGTCTCCGCTTGGGATAGAAAATGATATTGAGTTGCTACATCTATAATTAGTTAACCAGTGGTGTAGTGCTGTGGGAACGCGTGGGAACGGCGTTCCCTTACTTTTTTGGTAGACGGAACGGCGTTCCCTCACTATTTCAAATAAATCCGAACTTACAAATCTCTAACGTCATGAAATTTTAATTTCCACCCCTAGAAGAAATATGAGAAAGAATCATTAACTGTTTCATTTCTTTTAGCTTCGACTGAGGCAATGCTAGCCTATAAAGATCTGATGAAACAGTCACCACGGCGTACCAGTTAACTTTTTTTTAGTTAATCATTCCAGTTGTTAGCTATTTTTATTGATCGTACTGGATGTCGTATATCTAATGACACTGGAAATACTGCATCTTCAACCTTGGAATATATCCTAATATCCAGTGCATATGACCTCAAAATATCCCTGAAATTGGTCAGATTTCAAAAGATTTCCCGGGGGGCTTACAGTGCCCCCGGACCCCCAGCTGTACAGGCTCGCCGCGCTCGCCATTGTCTCCCCCGCATCTGAGTAACACTTTCAAAATGCGTTCCCCCACTTCTTTATTTAGCACTACACCACTGATTATGTCTTCAAAAATGACGAGTTTACCTATCACGTATAACGAAAATTGGGTCAAAAACCATAACAAACTTTAATTGCAAATCCGCAAGCAGGCCCTTATCCGTTTGCTCTAAAAACTTTTTTTGGGTTCATTTCTCAACCAAACCTAACTACTGGGCACTTATTGACCTTGCGATTTCAAAACATGTGGAAAATCGACCCGCCCTAAATTAATATATATATATATATATATATATATATATATATATATATATATATATATATATATATATATATATCAAAGATATATATTATCAAAGATAATATTGCGAACGTTATAGAAGTAAAGCACTCAATTCCAGAACCGATAGATTCGACTATAGCAGAACTTAAATTGAACGATTTCAAACTTCTTGTTGCGGTTATATATAGGCCCCCAAATCAAACAGCTGCTACGGACGAAGCGTTATATCGTGAACTAAAGAGAATAATCGGTAGTGAGCAGGCTTTAGTTATGGGTGACTTTAATTGCGCCAACGTGAATTACGATACAATGCAGGGAGACGCGGAAGGTAATCGTTTAGTTAATTTTCTCGAGGATAGCTTTCTTATTCAAAAGGTTGGGGAACCTACGAGGTTGCACAGTATTTTAGATTTAGTAATAACTACGGATGATAGGCTAATTACTGATCTTCAAGTAATAGAACCGTTGAGCAATAGCGATCACAATATGGTAGAGTTTGTCCTCTCAGTAAGTCACTCGAAACCAACTAACTCGACTAAAATTCCTAGCTTCCAGCACGCAGACTTTAGTAAATTTCGAAATAAATTTTCACACGTCAATTGGGAAAACGTAATGGGGAACTCCAACGCAAAACTAATGTGGGAATCGTTCGTAACGGTATTTAGGACTATAAATGAGGAATGTGTACCGTACAAAATTAAGCGTGCGAAAGTAAACAACAAGCCCTTGTGGTTTACTTCTAGAGTAGGAGACATTATAAAGAGTAGAGAGAGGGCTTATAGGCTATACAAGTGCGATAAAGATAATCTGTTGTTACGACACTACATATCTCTAAGGCGTGAAGCTAAAAGTGTAATAAAAAAGTCAAAACGCGAATTTGAAATCTCCATAGCTCGTGACGGTAAAGAAAACCCCAAGCGATTCTTTCAATACGTCAATAATAGAAATCCAGTAAAAAGTGTCTTAGGTCCATTAAAAAATGGAAATGGAGATCTAGTCTCTGAAAACAAGGAAATGGCTACCTTGCTAAACGAATTTTTTACGTCAGTTTTTACTATAGAAGATGTAACGAATATCCCTACGGTCATAGACATAATACCTTTTGATAATGGTAATATTTTGGATAATATTGTCGTTAGTGAAGGGGAAGTAATGCGCTATATTGATAAAATGAAAACGCGTAAATCACCGGGTCCGGATTCTATATATCCCATACAACTAAAAGAATTAAAAGATAGCATTGTTGTGCCGCTAACAAAGATTTTTAATGCGTCTATTTCTGAGGGGTGCGTACCAGATAATTTCAAGTTAGCAAACGTAACACCTATCTTTAAGAAAGGCGATAAAGGTACGGCGGGAAATTATAGGCCAATCAGTTTAACGTCTGTTGTAGGTAAGCTACTGGAATCAATAATTAGGGATCGTATAGTCGAACACTTAGAAGTGTATAATCTGGTTAGAAATACGCAGCACGGTTTTAGGCGAAACAAATCTTGCGTAACTAATCTTTTAGAATTTTTCAAAAGCGTGGTTAACGTTTACGATAGACATCGGGCGGTTGATGTAGTGTATTTAGATTTTCAAAAAGCGTTTGACACCGTGCCGCACAAAAGACTGATTGAAAAAACTAAGGCTCATGGAATCAGGGGTGTAGTAATAAATTGGCTAGAAGAATGGTTGCGAGGCAGGAAACAGAGGGTGGTCGTTGATGGAGCGGAGTCCTGTTGGGCTAATGTAGCGAGTGGCGTTCCTCAGGGTTCTGTATTGGGCCCCTTGCTTTTTCTTATATATATTAACGATTTAGATGTCGGCCTAGTCAGTACAGTTTCAAAGTTTGCGGATGACACGAAGCTGGGTGGTAGGGCGATTAATGACGAAGATAGAGGCAAAATTCAGGAAGATCTGAATAAAATCGTTGATTGGTCAGTCACATGGCAAATGAGATTTAACGTGGATAAGTGCAAAATTATGCATATAGGTTCGCGTAACGGTAATTTTGCGTATAGTATGTCAGGGAAAGATTTAACAAGCGTAGAGCAGGAAAAAGATTTAGGAGTTATAGTCACTGGTGATTTAAAAGTAGCGAAACAAAGTACAGCGGCGGTCAATAAGGCGAACAAAGTGTTAGGTTTTATAGCTCGAAATTTTGAGTACAAATCGCGCGATATTATAGTTCCTCTTTATAAATCATTAGTTAGACCCCATTTGGAGTACGCGGTCCAATTTTGGAATCCGCATATGCGCAAAGATATAGACAAAATCGAAAGAGTTCAAAGACGAGCAACTAAGATGATTCCGTCTCTTAGGTCAAAGTCGTACGAGGATAGGCTTAAAGAGTTAAAATTGACTACACTCGAGACTAGGAGGTTAAGGGGTGATCTAATCCAGGTTTTCAAAATTATGAATGGGTTTGATAACGTAGATAGAGATAGCTTTTTCGAAATATCTCAATATAATAGGACTAGAAATAACGGGTGTAAGTTGACAAGTAGAAGGTTCGAGACAGCAGTTGCAAAAACTTTTTTACGCATAGAATAGTAAATAGCTGGAATAGTTTGCCGGTAGAAGTAATTAGTAGCACGTCTATAAACATGTTTAAGAATCGATTGGACGCGCATGTTGATAGAAAGGGTATAGTTTAAGGTAGTGAAATTAAGGCTTTGTGGGGATAGATCCCACAGCTCAACACAAGTGTTGTGGGATATAGGGAGGCAGCGTCTTGGGTTAGGGGATACTCTCTGTCCTTACATACCCCATTTAAAGAGATTCCTCTGCCGAGCGGTGCCCCCCATAGTACTGTGAGGTATTGAAAAACTCATGATCTTCACTTGCCCCACAAACACCTTTAAATGGGAGACCCATAATGGGTGCACACACATTTCTACATTACTGTACAGTCTTTACAGCCACACCTACACTTTTCCTCGTAAGTGTATATATTGTAATGTATATGGTTGTAAATTTGACTTGGTCCGCAATCGATATGAACCGTGACTTGATGGATACCGTAATGAAATTGACTGGATTCTTTGGATCTGATATATTTGCATGTCCGTTATATAATAGATATAGAGTGTAACACATTTGTGGATAGTAGTCTATTATGACTTGATCCTCTGGATCGAGAGATTCTATCTTTAGTTTTAAATCGATAATTAATTATTTTTAAATTGATAATGTATATGGTTGTAAATTTTGACTTGGTCCGCAATCGATATGGACCGTGACTTGATGGATACCGTAATGAAATTGACTGGATTCTTTGGATCTGATATATTTGCATGTCCGTTATAAATAGATATAGAATGTAACATATTTGTGGATAGTAGTCTATTATGACTTGCTCCTCTGGACCGAGAGATTCTATCTTTAGTTTTAAACCGATAATTAATTATTTTTAAATTGATAATTATTTAGTTTCGTAAAAATTGGTCGTTGCCAATTTACCGGCAGTTTTTAAATAAGTTTCTTATGTTCTTGTGGTTCGGAACCCACGTAAAATTGTAGGTCCCCTCCGCCACCACGGAGGACATACACAATACACGATTACGAACACAGTTAGGTAGACCAGCCATGAGTGGATCCTAGGGTCTTTGTTGGTCTGAAACATTATAACATTATAACATTATAACATTATTATATACTATATATATATATATATATATATATATATATTATATATATATATATATATATATATATATATATATATATATATATATATAAATAAAAAAATGAACAATGAATAATCAATATTCATTTTGACATAAGAACCAAAATCGCTTAACGCGAGTTTGGATAATAATTTTACTTGTAGTTTTCTATTGTTTGTGTCATAACCTTACGATCTACCATTTCTATGGTTTAGTCGTATCCATTATCCATTTTCCATTTGTTATAGAAGTTATTATAATTAATTATGAATTGTCTTGCATCTCACCCTCGTCCCTAGATTATGCATACACATTGCATATAACAGGATTGGAACCCGTAGTTGTACTTCTTAGTCATTAATACCCACTCTTTGTCTGTAATTCGTTCTTGTAAATCTTCCTAATAATGATTTGTACTATACGTACAAATTCAATAACTATGACTTCACATTTTCCCGTCATTAATTTCCCTTGATCATTATTCTATATAAATTTTATTAAATATTCATTTTTACTCGTGTCAATCTATGAAACGCAAAACTTCATGCATTCGTTCGAAAACGCAGAAATACGTTCTCGTATTATTTTTTTCATTTTTATTTTTAAAAAGGTTCACCTCTCAATGAACTCGAAAATGCTGAGGTAGGGATCAAATTTCGCTAACTGGCAAAATCGAACGCTTCAAAGATAAAAAAAATCTCCTTTCGCTCTGATTCGAATTTATAACATTATCATGCGTTATGTTATATCATGTGTGTCATGTCTCATGTACTTGTGTTGTACTAATAACCATACATAATAACCATATATTATAACCATATATTATAACCATATATTATAACCATATATAAATATATAAAAACACTGTAAGAATGGTAAACGACGTAATGTTTAATGAAACTGTACTTAATGATGTAATGTACTAAATGACGTAGTCAATGTACTTTAATGAAATTGTAGTTAACGATAATAAATGAATTGGTAATTATAATCATAGTTACAGTAGACCAAAATTACAATGTACTCAATGTCCGACCCGACATTATGTCGCCATAAGGAATGTAAAATCGGCAATACTGTTGTTATTTTTTTATTATTATTTTTCATTTGGAATTAATTTTGATGTGCTTTCTACTTTGCCAAATAATTGATGACCTGTTCTTTTTTTTAAATCTCATAATCATTTTTTTAGATTTAGCTGAATAATGAATCCTGAGTAACTTTTGCCATGTCGTTTTGTATACATTCTTTCTTCGTTATAAAAGATGAAGTCATGTCTTGCCTAAGCATTTAATTGTAAATCTTAAACCTTTAATTTTTACTCATATGCAGATTTTAGTGTAAAGATGCATAGTTCAATTTCCACTTTTAGTTAACTTGGCAGATCATGATAACATCAGATCTGAAAATATGCAATTTAAGATAAAAATATGGCTTCATCTTCAAATATCTTGTTTATTCGTTTAAACCTTAACACAGCTAAAAGATTTACTTTATTTTCAAATATTGTGCAAAAATAATGCAGCCTCTTCAACATTTAATAATGATGATGTTAGTAGAATCGGGGTATATAAACCCCACCAATTTCTTCCATGTTTATTCTGATTCCAACTACGAGGCTGAGCATTACCTGTAACAGTTTAGGAGTAAAACACAGTAAGAAAAAGTCTTTATCTTCTCCTTCGAGCCGTGCTCTCTTCAGAAAACTTAGTCATTAGAATCCCCCGATAAGTTACAAGAAGAATCGGGGAGAAACCTCAAAGAATTTAATAAGCCTCTCAGAATCCTCCGAGCCACTATAGAAGAACTCGGAGAGTAGTATAGAAGAAACTACTGCAAGTAACAGATCCGTTGCTGCCTCCTAACCAGAACCCCCGTCGACTTCGAACCAACCCAGGGCCATAGACGGAGGGGTTAACATATATATATATATATATATATATCATCGTCATCATCTCTCTCTCTCTCTCTCTCTCTCTCTATATATATATATATATATATATATAGAGAGAGAGAGAGAGAGAGAGAGAGAGAGAGAGAGGATGATGACGATGATGATGTCTGTCTGTCTATCTGTCTGTTTGTTCTATGTTCATTTATACACGCCTAAACGGTTGGGTAATCTGCACCAAATTTGGTATACGCATTAAGGGAGAACCAGGGGAGGTTTTAGTAACACATTCGCAGCTCCAAATCCCCCTCTATTGCAGAAGTTACTATTGAGAGATTTTAAAATTGTTCAAATCAATATTGAAATTTGTGACATTTAAAGTTTCCACTGCAATGGTGATATTTCATGTTGCTGCGTTAATTTTCCAAATACTTCAATATTATTTCAAAATCTTGTCGATATTTTGCCCGCTGCCTATATACAGTATACAGTATATAGGCAGCCTTGAAGTATATCCTTTTGAAGCACTGTTGAAACCAAAGACTGTGAAGAGGAAAAGCCGAATACGGATTCCGGTCAAGATTGTTTCGAGGTTTTGGAGTGAAAAGGATGACAAAAAGCTTATAAATTTCGATCGAAAGATAATAAAACAAAAAATTTAATCTTTCCTAAAATAAATTTTGAACCAATAATTTTGTATTAAGTGAGAAAGTCACACGCGTATTATTTGAGATCATAATTTACGAATGGAAATTACCGAAACGGCGCCATTTTTGCGCCTTCATTGACGGAAAATCTTCTATTTTACGTATCGTGACTCGTAACTTTCAAGATTACGACATATAATCGAACTAACACTCTAGCCACAAGAATACAGTAGTGTAGGTTAGATTAGGTTAATATAGGTTAGATTAATATAGATTAAGTTAGGTTAGCGTAGGTTAGGGTATGCGTTCGTAATTTTTTCCCGCCAAGAAAGCAAAAATTGTCGTAAAGTTTGTGATCTGTGGCTATGGTTTGGATCTGTCCGCGGTTCAGTCAAACGATATAACATCATTATTCATTCAGTCGATAACCGGACACGATAGTGAGTGCATGTGTTGAAACTCGGTGTCGGAACCCTTTCCCACGCCTTTTTACGCGCCTCTCGCGTTCATCTTCCCCAAAACGGATGAATTTTTTTTCATTTTCACAATTTTTGTATTTAAATAATTCTCGTCACTGTCTCTCAACTCAAAATTTTCGTGATTAATTTGAAATAAGAAAGAGTGATTATGGCCTTCATTTATTTCATTATAAAAAATAGACACTGATTATTATTATTATTATTATTATGGTAACGAAGACTGAAATTTCAATCGTAACCTTATTTTTACTTTTGAGTGCGCGCCATTCGTGTTTCAAAGACGTTAAAAGTAAGTGTTCATTATCTAGTTGTTCTTTCATTCTTTCATCTCCCGGCAGAGAGAGAGAGAGAGAGAGAGAGAGAGAGTAAATTATAGTTGTGAATGAGACCATTTTTAATCCGATTCTCTTTCTTTTTCATTCATTAATTTGTGTGAACGTGAACTTGATCTGATTTTTCATTTTATTTCCTTCCACGATAGTGTTGTAACTGTACAAACGGTTGACAAAGTAATTGGATACCTTTGGTTTTTTCATAATTTTTTTATATGATAATAAATGCCAGTAAATAATAATTAACGGATTTATTGAATCTGTACCTCGTAACCTCAATGCAATTCCGTACGTTGATCGTTCTTCATACGAAGGTCAAACTGGTGGAGAAGTGAGTTGTTCTCTCGCGATCTCCATCGCGCATAGCCAGGCACACCCGGCTCATCTAGTACCCTCCTGAGCCGAGCGTCTAGTCTTCTTTTGAAGAATTCTACGTTGACACCAGTAATGTTCCTGATCTCCTTCGGAAGCTGATTGAATAGTCTTGGCCTCCTGACAACCGAATTGGTTTCCTTTAGAAATGAGGGTGTCCCTCGTCTGGCCTTTAGTTTGGGAACACTACACATTCTACCTTACCTATTTTCCACTGTTGTTTGGGTGGTTACTGGGTTCAGCTCGAGGTTAGGTACCAGTTTTCCCATTATTTTCCACGTGTAAATTATGGCGTATCTCTCTCTTCTTCTTTCCATTGAATATGGATAGATTTAATTTACGAAGTCTTTTTAAGTAGTTGAGTTCTTTGCGGCTTTTGAAGTCTTGTTTGTAAAATTTCTTTGAATTTCTTCCAGTTTATTAATTTCTTTCTTTTTATACGAGGACGTCAAGACTGAACAGTATTCAAATTTTGGTATGATCAGTGTTTTCAGGAGGGGAATCATTACTATCTTGTCCCTTCTTTTAAAGGTTCTCAGTACCTGTCCCGCGACTCTTTTTGCTTTGTTTATCTGGTTATCTGATTTTGTCTCAAATTTCGCATCGTCGGTCATTATAACCCCTAAATCTATTGCTTTTTTGATTCTCTGAATTTCCTGTCTATCTGGGGAATAATGAGCTGTCATTTTTAATTCCTCATTTCTTCCATATCTCAAGAGCTGAAATTTCTCTCTATTATATTTCATGTTATTGTCTTCTGGCCATTTGTATATTCTGTTTGTGTCCCTCTGTAGGACCTCCACCTCATCCGCATTACTGCTTTTACTACTGTTTTTTGTGTCACCAGTAAAGGATGTTACTTTACTGTTGTTGGTTACTTCACTGGTCTATGTCTGTTGCCATGATAATGAATAGGAGTGGGCTCAATACTGTTTCTTGTTTCGTCTTCGTAAGCAATGGCTCGTACAAAGCAAACAATCCGTAAATTTACCGGAGGAAAGGTCCCTCGTAAACAATTGCCACTAAGGCGGCTCGCGAGTCTGCTCCCGCTACTGGTGGAGTTAAGAAGTCCCATAGGTACCGTCCCGGCATTGTAGTCCTTCGTGAGATCAAGCTACCAAAAGAGTACCGAACAGCCGATAAAGAAACTGCCGTTCCAACGTCTCCTCCGAGAAATCGCTCAACATTTCAATACTGACCTCCAATTTCAGTCATCGGCTGTGATGGCCCTTCAGGAAGCTTCGGAGGTTTACCTCGTCGGTCTTTTTGAAGATACAAACTTGCGCGCCATCCATGCCAAAAGACAAAATGACAAAAGCCATTCAGTTCGCAAGAACAATTCACTCGAAAAAAAATGTACTCATTTATTAGTAATTGAATTCATTCAATATATTCAGAATGGTGTTACTTTCTCCATTGCGTTATGTAAAGGTGACACGACACACCTCGCATTCCATTCATCAGCTTTGACATTTGCTCTTGAGGACAATCATCGTGATGTCTATTTACTTTTGTCAGCCCTATTTAACTATTTAGGGTTAGATTGCCGGGCTATTCATTTAAAGGTCCTAGGTTCGAGTCCCGGCTCCGACGTCAGATTTCAACGATTAAGGTGCTTATCTGGATGCTTCCCCCGATGAGGTAATGGTTCGGATCCAGCGTAAAGTTGTTGGTCCTCTCCGTCACGTGACTTTGGAAAATCTTACAACCCCAAACATTATTAATGGCTAAAACACTAAAGTAAATTTAGTTTACTTTACTAATAATAATAATTAGCGTTTAGAAGTAAAAGTGATTCAAATTCATTTTTTACCGAGTTTTGCCTTTTGCCAAAAAGTGACCCAAGTACTTCAATCAACACTCTGCACGCCGAGTACGTGCCCTCGAAGTGACTCAAATAACTCAAAATTACTTAAATTTCACTTTGTATGAAGAAGAAAACCGTGATCAGAGGTGGCTCAAGTACTTGAATCACTTCTTGAGTTTTGGCTTTCTGAATGCACTTGAATCAGTTCCACTTCCAAGCGTCCAATTGCAAAATTCCTTTGGTTCTTTCAAAGTATTTTTACCGTTAAAGTTTAGTAATATTTTCTTGTTTTGTCTGCTTCTAATGTCTGTTATTTGTTAAGCAAAAGTCTGATCGATAATAATAAAGTTTGAGGTTTTCACATCGTTTGTAGTGACATGTTGCAGAAGGTCATATGAAGGAGGAGACCTATACCTTTACTTTGGATCTGATTCACTACTTCATTTAGGAATACCCACAGAAGCAACTTAATCGCTGAATGAAAGATGAAGTCCCAGCCCAGACTCGAACCCAGGACCTTTACATTAACAACCATCCGGCGTTCTACCATTAGGTTACCCTGTTGGGTAGAGGGTCTAACGAAAATTGGTGGGTCACATACCTAGTAGTTCCGAAATTTAGCTTAAATTTGAGCAGTTTGGGCGCAAAAGGATCGAGTGCAATTGTAATGTTGCAAATGCGGCTCAATGTTGCAAAGGGGAGATGTCGCGATTGTGAGAGGGTATTGCAAAGGGGAGGGGTTATCCCCCAAGTTGCAATGAAGGGGGAGCTTTGGGGGAAGAAGGGAGGATGACCTCCCCCCAAAGGGGTAACCTTAACCTAAGGGAGAGAGAGAAAGAAGGAGGAGGAGGAGGAGAGTGTTTGGGGGAGGGAGAAGGTGGAATGTCCTCACCCCCAAAAGGGAAATCCTAACCTAAGAAGGTAAGCCTTAACCTAAGAAGGCTAGAGATGTTCGCCTGGCCCCAGCCAGACGCATAATGTTTGTTTTTTCTGTTTAAGGTGCTTTCAACCCTGCTGGATTATTGACACCATTTTTTTTTTTTTTTTTTGTAGAGAAAGCTGTCTTATAAGGTGTAACTCAGCCAGTCGGCTTAGAAGGCATAATCTGGCTTAGAAGGCGTAAATGGCTTGTTCAAGTGTACATTATTAGGGGTGAGTTGCCAGATTGCGCTATTTATTTAATTAAAGCAGATATTCTTGACAGTTGGTTTAGAAATCCATTAGTCGGTTTAGAAAGCGTAACCAGCCGTTTGGTATATATATATAATATATATATATATATATATACTGTATATATATATATAGATATATATATATATATATATATGTATGAAAATTATTTCACGAAAGTAACACGTGAAAAATATTTATGATGAATAAAACCACGAAGGAAAGGAAACATAAAAAGGTGCTCAAGCGCTTTCGTCTAATGACATCCTCAGGAACACTGAAGTACATAAAAGGTTACGGCCTATATATAGGTTACAGAAAGAAAAAAAAAAAAAAAAATAAATAACATACACACAAACATATATATATATTATATTATTATATATATATATATATATATATATATATATATATATATATATATATACATATCTATACACATACATATATATATATATATATATATATATATATAGATATATATATATATATATATATATACATATCTACACACATACATATATATATATATATATGCAATAAACAGAGAAGTAAAAATAAAAAAAATTAAAAATTAGAGGATTAACAAAGAGGCATACAGATTTGTAAGGAAAAATATCGATTTTTAGCACAAGATCAAATGAATTATAAAAATACAAATTTATACTGGAAATCTGCCCGGGTTTTAACACTTTGCCTTTTAGAGTCAAGTTTCGATATATATAAAAATAAATGAAGATTAAAAGTTAATAAAGTAGCGTACAAGTTTACCAAAGATTTAGCGTCCTACCCTTTTTATCTAAATTTGTTTTGAAGGAATTCAAAACAACAGGATCGAGTTGAAAAAGACCTTTGCTTATGTTGAAGTTATTTGAAAGTTGGATAATGGCAGACTCAAGAATATTTCTATTAACAATGTTGCTAGAATGAAATAAAACTGAAGCATTATTCCAATCAATAGAGTGGGATAACTCTGACAAATGGACAAAAAGAGCACTGGACAACTGTCCTGTTCTAACGGAATATTGATGCTGTTTTATACGTGTGTGCAAATCCTTTCCCGTCTGACCTATGTAAAAGGAATCACATTGTTTACACCCAATTTTATAGATAATGCCTGAATTATTGGTAGGGCTATTTTTACTATGATATTTTTCACAATATTGTTATATGAAAATACTACATTAATATCCAAAAGTTTAAGTACATTAGCAATGCCTAAAAAGCCCGGGAAAAATGGAAGTACTAAAATATTTTTTGACAAAGTACGAGTGTTATTATTGACACGATAGAAAGTTCGTTTTGCCTTGTTGAGACAAGATTCCATAATTTTAATTTTTAATTTTTATTTTTACTTCTCCGTTTATTGCATATATATATATATATATATATATATATATTATATATATATATATGTATGTGTGTAGATATGTATGTATGTATATATATATATATATATATGTTTGTGTGTATGTATGTTATTTTTTATTTATTTATTTTTCTTTCTGTAACCTATATATAGGCCGTAACCTTTTATGTACTTCAGTGTTCCTGAGGATGTCATTAGACGAAAGCGCTTGAGCACCTTTTGTGTTTCCTTTCCTTCGTGGTTTTATTCATTATATATATATATATATATATATATATAATTAAATAATAATATCGTTTATATATACAACCAAAAGAATTAAATAAAACTCCATTACATCATTGTTTATTTAGACGAATTATTGGAATCAATTTCATGAAATATATAGAAAATAAATATACAATCAAATTAGTTCATTCTATACAAACGATGGAATATACAGTATAATCAAAAAATAAAATGAAAAAATAATAATATAGAAATACACATTTTTAAACGATGGAATATATATATATATATATATATATATATATATATATATATATATAATATAATATCCATCGTTTAAAAATGTGTATTTCTTATATTATTATTTTTTCATTTTATTTTTTGATTATATATTCCATCGTTTGTATAGAATGAACTAATTTGATTGTGTATTTATTTTATATATATTTCATGAAATTGATTCCAATAATTCGTCTAAATAAACAATATATATATATATATATATATATATATATATATATATATATATATATACACAATAAAATAATAATAATATAAGAAATGCACAGTTTTAAACGATGGAGTATAACCATCAAAATAATAGTACAGGAGAAATCTCTCTCTCTCTCTCTCTCTCTCTCTCTCTCTCTCTCTCTCTCTCTCTCTCTCTCTATATATATATATATATATATATATATATATATATATATATATTAGGGTGGTCCTTAAAATTCAAAGTTGGGAAGTTTCAGCTCCCACCCCCGGAAATCATTCGAATGCTTGAGAAAACTCTCTAGTTGAATTTTTTATTAAATCGGACAACGTTTACCCCTCCCTCATCGACCTTGAACTTTTACCCCCGGAGTTGTTGCCGTTGTTGCCTGGTTAGCGATCCTGGGTCTGTAGGGTTCGCTTCCGAGAGTCCGGAAACTGGCAGCGGTGGCGAGCGACGACGACTTGCAGGAGGAACTGGAGTTGCTCCTCGTCGTGGGTCAGCGTCCGGTTGTACTCTTGGACGAGGGCAACTCCTCGCTCGGCATGGTCGTTGATTACGGCGAGCCCTCCCACACGTGCCGCCGCTGTCTTGAAGTCTTCCCGCTTCGGCCAGGTCTCCGGGTCGACCTCGAGGAAGCCGTCCTCCAGTCGAAGTTTCTCGAAGAAACCTCGTGTGTTGGACGACGCCAGGTCTTCCAACTGAAGCCCGGCGAGTACTCGGTTTGGCAGCGTGGGCCGCTTCGCCGGGGACTCCTCACCGACCCGGTCGTGGAGAGAGGCGATGATCTTCCTCTTCTGATCGACGGCGATCCCCGGATCGAACAGCGCCAGCGCCACCAGCTCCTCCGACAGGTACCAGAGGTGGTTCTGGAACTTGGTCAGCGCGGCCTTGGCCACCGCAAGGTTGATGTCAGAGTAGGCCAGCAGGTCCTTGAGGAGGGCGAAGTCATTTCGGGGGGCAGTTGCGGCGATCGGAGCCTCCGTCCACGCCTTGGCGTAGACCCGACAGACGAAGATGCAGATGCTCCGGAGGCCACTCTCCTCCCTCGCCGTGAGTTTGAACTGCTGTCGGAACATCCAGACCTTCAAGGCATAGATTGCCTTCGCCATCCAGCGGGCGTGGTGAATCGGCCCGGGAGCTCGGAAACGCACTCCTCGCGGGGGGACGTGACCGACGAAGAGGAGGATGAGCTCGAGCAGCTCACGGTAATCGTCGCGCAGGTCCTTGCGCTCGACTATCGCCTTCTCAAACCACTCCGTGTCGACAGTGGTGAGCAGAGGAGCGACATCGGGGTGCGCAGCGCCGGACTCGTACTGGCTTCTGTCCAGGAAATCCCAGCGCTCCTGAAAACGCTTGAAGAGGGTCACGTCAGGACCGGACGTGGGGCCCATCACAGCCGTGAACGCCGCACCGAGGAGGAGCTCCAGCACATGATGGCGGCACGCGAAGTAGAGCAAGTCTTTCGCGAGGTGTTGCTCGATGAGGACGCACGCTCCGTTGTTCCGGCCGGTGTTCGAGGCGGTGGTATCGAATGACAAGCCACTCACTTGCTCAGTGAGCTCCCACTCCTCCAACGCGTTGAGGACGGCCTTGGCCATCTCAGAGCCCGTTCCACTCGGCAGCTTCGGGACGCCCAGGAGCTGCACCGCGCCGTTACCGGAGACCAAGATGGGAAGCCGATCGACTTGCTCCTTGCTCGTCAAGTCCTGCATAAGCTTGCCGTCCCAGTGAACGACAAGATTGCCGGCCCTCAGCTCTTCCTTGAGCGCCACGTTGAGCTTGGAGCGGTGCCTGCGCCGGTGTCGGCGGATGGAGCTGCGGTTGATATTGAGCTCTGCGACGTCGTGCCCAAGCGACCGGGCAACCTCTGTCGGGACGTAGACAGCTCCTCGGTCGGTCACCTCCTTCGTGCGATCCAGCGACGACGCCACAGCCGCCGAAACGATGTTCGTCGTGCCCCGCCTGGAGCGCTTCGGAGCCCGAGGGCTCCCTTCTTCTCCATGGTCGTCGCTCTCCGCTGCGCTTGCGGCACCACTGGAAGAGGACGAAGACCACTCGAGCTCCACTCGGGCCGTAGATGTCGTCGCTTCTTCCTCGGCTCGCTGCCTCCGTCGGTCTTCTTCCCCTTGGCGTTGAGATGCGCGGGCATCGACAGCGGCTAGCGTCGAGTCGACGGACCCCAGCTTGCCGCGCCGACGGGGTTCGCGCTGAGCGAGGAGGAACGCCTTGTCCTCCTCGTTCTTGAGCAGCTCCATGGCGTTAGCGGCAGCGACGTCGAACAGGTTCATCATCCGCTTGCTGAACTCGTCCTCCCGCTTCGCTTGAGCGCCAGCTCGCCCCTTGTTCCTCTTCACATCGTTGAACTCCTTGTGGAGCTTCTCAATCTTGGTGACGATGTGGTCCTTCCGGCGGATGGGGATTCGCGCCTTGGACCACACCTCGGTGACGAGCTCGACGACCTGGTTGGCGGCCTCTCGAAGTGACTTCTCTGGACGTCGATCCTGTAGACCGTCAGGGCCAAGACCTCTTTTTGCGAAGGAAGTTGCGACCCGGCGATCGATTCCTGCGGGGCAATCAGGTAGCGCAGCTTCGCTGCCATGATCCAGGTTATCTACTTAAAGGTTGAAGGAGTTATTCACTATTCAGTTTAAATTATAATCATTAGAATTTACAGTTTTACACACATTAGTTATCCAACCACTGACGGGTAGCTTGACTTATGGTTAAAGGAGTTATTCAGTTTAAATTATAATCATTAGAATTTACAGTTTTACACACATTAGTTATCCAACCACTGACGGGTAGCTTGACTTATGGTTAAAGGAGTTATTCAGTTTAAATTATAATCATTAGAATTTACAGTTTTACACACATTAGTTATCCAACCACTGAAAATCTGGAAAGAATGAAAAAAAAAAACATTACAAATTATGTAACATTTACTTGAAAGTCAAAAAATTAGCTTAATGGTAATGCTCAATGAGGGAGGGGTAAACGTTGTCCGATTAAAAAAATAAATCACCTAGAGAGTTTTCTCGACCATTCGAACGATTTCCGCGGGTGGGAGCTGAAAAATGTTCAACTTGAAATTTCACCCCCTAAGCAAGGACCACCCTAATATATATATATATATATATATTTATGTTAAATAATTAAATATATTGAAAATAAATATACTGCAAAACCATCAAAATATATACACTTTATGTTCTACTGTGCTTAACTAAAACACCAAATTCGCACGTAATCGAGTCTACAGTCACATCATTATTGCTTAGCACTACGCAGTAAATACGATTTAACATTATTTCACCGCTCAAGTTATAGGGATACCTATACACGATGTAAATGGCCTTCATATCGTTCAATACTATTTTTGTGCCCACTTTACATTCGGTTGGCAAGTTATCTTTAAACATGGACAGAATACATTCAAAAGCACGCGCAAAGAGGTCATCGTTAGCCACAACATCATTGTTAAATTCAAGTTTATAAACACTCCTTTCCAATTGAAGGTTTATTCTTACCGATCCGAGCTTTTCAGTCGTGAACTCATCTTCACAATGCATAGCGATAGTTGAAATAATCTTCTAAGTTGTAACGACAGCTGCTCACTATATAAAGAAATAGTTCTTCAGGGTGAACGGTGTAGTTGAGCTCAGCCCTGTACCGCTCAAGTGCTTTCTACCAAAGTTCATGATATTTCGAAGAGTCTAAACCTTTTAAATAAGCATCTAGCTCTAGACCATTCTCGCCATGTTCAGTCCTACACTCGGTAAACCCGTCGAGCAGAGCGGTGTATGCGTATTCAAGAACCGTATAAAAATATGGCATATCCGTAACGCGCGTCTAATATAGGCTTCAGCTTGCGGAAACCGACGATTTCAAGTATTCTGTCGAGGATGAAACGGTTTCGCGTAGGGACAAGAACGTTATCAGAAGCATTCTTCCACATCAATCGTATCAATGCATGGCTGATTGTTATTTATACACAACGTACAAACAATGTCATATGAGGGGGTATCACTAATCTGCTCTCTTGTACCTACACCTGCACGTATTTTATAACGATCCTCACTCCACTTCTCAACTACCACGAAGACTTTATTCATTTCCAGCACTTAAATAAACAACATTCCGTTTACCAAAGTTTGTTTGTCTACAAGTCGTTTCCAGTACATAGTTAATGGCACCGGTTTTACGCCTGAACACGCGCAATGACTTCGTCACGGACACATCGTACACGGCATTGAGAGTGCTGCTCAAAGGAAGCTCCATCGTATTCTATTGTGAGGAGTGCACGTTCAGTCGGTTCAAGCTCTGAGATGACTATGAGCCACAGGTGGGTGGATCGGCTCGACGGGAAGTGTGGAGGAGTGAGTCTCACCACAAGCTGATGAATCGTGTGCGGCGTTGTTCCAACGTGAAAGATTCATGTGAATACTTGTATCTCATTATACTGGGTAGGTGTTTTGAGAAATTTTCCATCTGCGATACATGAAGCAATACCGGTTTTAATGTTTTGTCACTCCTACTCCCCAGAATGTGCACCAAACATTTTCGTTCAGGGGGATTTTCACGAACTAAACACATTTTATTCGCACTCCGGCGCACTATTTGAGAGAAACGTATGCTCATATTTTTCCTTTTTGCTTAGCAGATGATACTAGTCTCTAAATTCTGTTAAAAACTCACGCAGGCCTTTAGCCACAACCTCACTACAAACCTCGTCATGATATATATTAATGTAGTGCTAAAAATACTTCAGATTCTCCATTGTGACAAGATTTGCATTCTCAGCCGCAGGGTATGAGTACTCGGTATGATGCAACATGACATAATACCGCTTGTCACGCAACTCATCAACAAGACTCACTAACCATAACCGTTGCTGCTCTTCTGCACGTGTTATTTCCTCCACTTCACGGTATATGTAAGCTTTCATAAAGTTTAGTTCTACAACATATTTCAATACATCGCTTGTACCATTCTTTTAATAGAATTTTTATTTGAAAGAATTCCACAACGCTAATATTCTTGCGACCCATTGCACTAATTCTCAAAATATTATTATTATTATCAGACTATCTTGAGTTGAGGACATCCCTGTAGCTTAGTGGTTTCTGTGTCTGACTGTGGTGAGGCTCTGGTTCGATCCCGGTTGCTGGCTTCCGGGTTGGGTTTGGGCGGCCACTCGCCCTGTTACTACTCGAGCTCAGGTAACCCTCGGGGTACACTCATCCCAA
Organism: Bathynomus jamesi; assembly: GCA_023014485.1. Taxonomy (NCBI): domain Eukaryota; kingdom Metazoa; phylum Arthropoda; class Malacostraca; order Isopoda; family Cirolanidae; genus Bathynomus; species Bathynomus jamesi. Next base: position 1,085,213 of record JAJOZX010000635.1, on the reverse strand, counting down.
CGAAATGGGTAAACGAGTTCCACGTGTTGTAACTCATTAAGAAATCCACTCGTATCAGAACAGAAATAAAACAAAGCGTGTTATACCTCGATTGTCTTCATCTCAAAACTACCCATTTTCATTGGATTGAACTATGGAATGAATTAAATGCTGATATAAAAAATATTGTGAATGTAAATTCGTTCAATACCAAGTTGAAATCCCGATTAATAATGGCATACTAATAAAAATCTAGGATTAATGTCGGTGTTACGACATTGGTCACAACGTATCCCAATGAGGTAACTGAAAGAGTTAAAACTACTAAAGACCAATGAAGTAATCAAAGTGAGACATTTTATTTACGATTATTATTTGTCGGCGAATAATGTACAGTTATTCATAAACCTATAAATTCTTAAACCAAACAGGCCTGAACGTCGAACCGAATCTATTTGAAAATGATTCCTGTAAATCCCTCTCTCCTTGTCTGTTATTGGTTTTTATTTCGTGTTTTTGGTTTCTCAGATGATTTTGACCCTTCACTAAAATTTTTCATTTTACTCTTGATGAAAAATTGTACTCTTTTTTTTTTTGAGCAATTTTAGTTTGTATTTTAATTCGTATAATTTTCGTCTCTCTCTCTCGTGCGAGCGCACACACACCACACATCCCACTTCCATCACCACCTCAAGGCCATTAAAATTTTGATGATGCGTCGTTACTTGTCCTAAATTGAAATGCGCTTCCTTTCTATGCCTCACCACAGTATCAGTTCAGTCGCTTTAATAGGATGTGTTTGCATTGTGTGTTATTTTAGTCTTTTAGTCCTCCCTGATATCAAAAATCGCATGGTCATATCTATGACTAGTGTTGATGGACAAGAGAACCCTCCAAAGCGTGTGGTTGTTGACCTGGATAATGTGAAAGAAAAAAAGCTTGGAAAACTTTGTAACAAAAAAAACACAAAATCATTGTTCACGAAGCTCAACCTCCCAGATGAATTCTTGGAGAAAACTGCTGAGCAATGGGAAGAGGATACCCATTACCAGACTGCGAAAGAGTGTAAAAACTCTAACTGTAACAAATGACTTCGCTGAAAGTGGAGTTGCTCTCATCCACGATTTTTCTGGATACCTAACCAAAGATGAAGAACAACTCCAGTTTCTTCTCCAGGTTGTTGAAGACCATCGCAAGCATTGGACCTGGGGACAAAAGCATACCTTGCGTGGAAATAATGATTAATCATAATAATTACGCAACTATCTGATGTTAATGTACTTCATCTTAATATTATGATAATGTCTTGTGCATTTCCTGCTAATGTAAGAACATAATAAATTGTTTAAATACATTTGGAAATTGTTTATATTCACACTGAGAATCTCGTATCCAATATTTCGAAGCCGTTGAGCGACCTCTAAATATTAAAATATCTCAATAAAATTTTGTACACAGTGTTTTCACATCATACGGTATACTTTGATGGGGTCAGAGCAGGGACACTTAAAAGTTGAAAAATAAGTGACACCCTAATATATATATATACACACACAGGGTGTTTCAGGAGGAAAGGTCAATACTTTGAGAGGTGATAGTATCGGTCATTGTGGGAAAAAAAGTTCATATGAACGAACATGTGTCTGATTCTGAATGCTTACGGAGACAGAGCTGTTTGAATCTACAAGTACAAAAGCATTGTTAATGGTAATCAAGAAAGAGAAACCAATTACTGTTTCTAACATTTAATGTTTAAACATTGGCATTTTGAATGGTATCAGATACAGAAATGACAAATTTGTTACAGTTTACAATACGTTTTCGAAAATCCCACCGTCAACCTCAATGCACTTTGCAACTCTTGTGCAAAGATCGCATGTTGTTCGTCTGAGTTGATCTTGACGTTCCTTTATGCGGGCAGCAGCATCCAAAATGCGCGCGAGCAATTCGTCTCGTGTATCGACCTTTCTTTTGTAAACTTGACTTTTCATCCACCCCCACAAACAATAATCTAACGGAGAGAGGTCTGGAGACCTTGGTGGCCATTGAATGGGACCACCGCGGCCGATCCATCGACCAGGGAAAGTTTGATTTAGCTATTGCATCACCAGACGGGTAGAATGTGGAGGAGCTCCGTCATGCTGAAAGTACATACTAGCGCGTGTAACCAAAGGAACATCCTCCAATAGTCCTGGCAATTCATTTTGTAGAAATTCTAGGTAACTTTGTCCTGTAAGACGATTCTCTAAAGTAACAGGGCCAATCAGCTGATCATCGATGATACCGCACCACACATTGGCAGAGAAGCGATGTTGAAAATTTGTTTCCACAGTGGCATTTGGATTTTCGTCTGACCATCGATGAGAGTTACGAGTGTTGTTGATACCGTCACGGGTGAAAGTACAGTAGCTTCATCGGTGAACAGTATTAATCGAAGCAATCGGCGATTAGCATTTACTCAATGACAAAATTCCAGTCGCATGGCAGCGTCTCCTGGTTGAAGGTGTACACGTTGTACATGATATGGATGCAAGCCTTCCTCACGTAATATTCGCCATACTCTTGTGTGTGATACACCGAAACGTGTAGAAATTCTTCGTGAGCTAGTAGTAGGACTACGCTCTACCAACTAAAGAATGTTTTCCACTTCATCCACATCTTGTTGACCTTTACGTTCAGATGAAACATGAGCGCTGGGAAGTGTACCAATCTCACGCAATGTGTTGAAAACCCTGGTAAACACTCTTCGATCCGGAATTCTGCGGTTCGGAAACCGTCGACGGTATTCTGCAACAGCAGCTGTTGCACTTCCATCGCAAAAACCGTAGACATACACCATATCTGCATATTCGGCATGTGTGAAGGTGTGTGGCATTCTTAACACTGCTTCAAACACCAAACAATGTCACTCACAACAGTTAGCTGTCGATTGGCTTATGTTACATGCTTACATTACAGCTTACATGGTTCAAGGTTATAGGGGAGGGAAAGGGGAGGAGCATCAGATTCAAACAGCTCTATCTCTGTAACCATTCAGAATTAGACATGTTCATATGAACTTTTTTCTCACAATGACCGATACTATCACCTCCCGAAGTATTGAGCTTTCCTCCTGAAACACCCTGTATATATATATATATATATATATATATATATATATATATAATAAGATTAATTTTTGTATGAGAAAATAAAGTCCATTAACGAAATTTAAGTTTTTTAGTATGGTATAATAAGAACGAAATGGAACTTAAAACCTGTCTGACCACAATATGTGAGCGGAGAGTTGAAAGACAGTTGTATGCATTAGTCCATCGAAAGACACAAGTAAAATGAAATCAGCTCATGCATGTTAAAATTTTGTTTTTTCCTTGAAAACCATTAAATATAAAAATTAAACATACAAAATTCATAATCTTAAATCGGGTGCTGCAATCACAAGTTACATAAATTATATTTTGAAAGTTACCATTATATTACGCCGTATATAAAATATGTTTCATTTTTCTGTATCACTTTACGACTGTATATTTTTCATTTCTAGTAATAGAAATTAATTAATTAATTTATTATTCTTATTATTTGTATCTCAACATGCGTTGTTTACCACTTTTTTGTTTCTAAGCTTATCTCAATTTACATTTGTAATGACAAAATTAATTAAATGCAAATTTATTTTATTTTCAATCATTTCTATTTATTTTATATTTTCTTTCGTAAAAATTGAAATGAATCTCAAAGAACTTTTTTCACTTATCATACCTAAAATTAACGACTTCCATCAAACCATAAAAGTAGAAAAAACGGTTAAAAACTTGTTCCATAACGAAGAAAAAGAAAAAAGAAAAAGCTCTTAATGAACATGCATTGCGTTTGGTTTCTTCTTGTCCGTTATTGGTTTTTATTTCGTGTTTATTTTTTTCTCAGATGGCTTTGACCCTTCACTAAGATTTTTCCTTTTACTCTTGATGCAAAATGGTACTCGTTTTTTTTTAGCAATTTTAGTTTATATTTTAATTCGTATATTTTTCGTCTCTTTTAATGGTATACATATGCAGCCGGGAACGAGTCTTTAAAGCTTTTTGACCGTTCCTCGTTCAGCTTGTGTATTTCTTATATTATTTTTGATTGAATTTGATTTCATTTTAATTTACAATTATTATTATTTAAGAATATATATATATATATATATATATATATATATATATATATATATATATATATATATATATATATATATATATGCACTAAAATCACAAAATAACACGTGATCTTATTAATAAGCAAACACCACAGGGAAAAGGAAACACAAAGTCCGAGCGCTTTCGTGATATATTCACATTATCAAGGAGGAACAGAACATAGACAGAGATTACAAAGTAAATGAGTTAAATAGACAAGCAAAAAATTCACAATCGGCACCTCAAATTAAAGGCCTTAAAGCCCTCTAAAGATATATATATATATATATATATATATATAAATGAACAATGAATAATCCCTTCATTCATATAATTCTGACGTTCATTCGTATACTTCGTATATTTATATAATCCTTATATTCTTATTCATATATTAATTTTGACATCAAGTCCAAAATCGTATACGCTGGCACTAGTTTGGATAAAATTTTGATTTGCTTTATATTTTATAATTGGTGAATTATTTCCTTGTAAACTACTTAATCATTTTTGTATAAAACCCAAAATCGTATACAAGTTTGGATACATTTTTTATTTGCTTTCTATTATACAGTGTTGGGCACTAAAGCGTTAATCCGATAACAGTTAATTAACGAAGTTAACTTTTTTTAACGGACTATTAACGGAAGTAAATTTCCATTTATCGTTATCGGACCAGTTAACTTCCGATAACTCGATATTTAGTCTGTTAAAGTCCGTTAACACGTTAACTGCGAGGAGTCATTCACGGAAGATCACCGCTCCGCGAATGAATTCAAACCGCCATAACTTCAGTCTGCTTCCAGATCTCGCAAGGGGAGGTTGGGGAGGCCCAAGAGGTCAAGACTGGCAGTTGGGCCTAACTTTGAGAAGTTGGTCTTTCTGAAGGGCAACCAGCACATTGTGTCATAGTCTTTAATAAATGTGCCTAAAATTTAATTTTACCTTTCAGTTCCCGCCATAATAATTCTCTGGTAAATTAAAATTTAGTTAATGGTTAGTGGTTACAAGGGTTTCAAACATGTAATCAGTACATTTTTTATTAAAAATAAA
>JAJOZX010000635.1:892500-1077500 GCA_023014485.1 Bathynomus jamesi | reverse complement strand
CTCTTAGGATCGCCAGTCCGGAATACATCGATGCCGAATTGGAAAATATCAACGGTATTGGAAGTGAGTTGTGTTACCCATCTGCGTTCATGGAATCTTGTCTTAATAAGGCTAAACGAACCTTCTATCGTGTGAATAATAACACTCGCACCTTGTCAAAGAATATTTTAGTACTTCCATTTTCCCCGGGCTTCTTAGGCATTGCTAATGTACTTAAACTTTTGGATATCAGTGTAGTTTTTTCATATAACAATATTGTGAAAAACATCATAGTAAAAAATAGCCCTACCAATAATTTAGGCATTATCTATAAAATTGGGTGTAAGCAATGTGATTCCTTTTACATAGGTCAGACGGGAAAGGATTTGCAAACGCGTGTAAAACAGCATCAATATTCCGTTAGAACGGGACAGTTGTCCAGTGCCCTTTTTGTCCATTTGTCAGAGTTATCCCATTGTATTGATTGGAATAATGCTTTCAGTTTTGTTTCACTCTAGCAACATTGTTAATAGAATATTCTTGAGTCGGCTATAATTCAACTTACAAATAACCTTAACATGAGTAAGGTCTGTTTCAACTCGATCCCGTTGCTCTGAATTCCTTCGGAATGGATTTAAACAAAAAGGGCAGGTTGTTAAATCTTTGGTAAAAATTTGTTTTTGTCTTTGTTCCTTATAAATCTGTAGGTTTCTCTTACAATTTTATTTTTCAATTTTTTGCTGTATGCGTGTATGTGTATGTATGTATGTGTATGTGAGTATGTGCGTGGTCATTGCAGTTAAATGTGTGTGTATATATATATGTGTGTATATGTATATGTATGTATGTATGTGTGTATATGTATATGTATGTATATATGTGTATATATATGTGTATTATATATATATATATATTTATATATATATATATATGTATATATGTGTATGTACCTTACCTTACCTTACAACCTTACAAAGGTTCCGCGCGATGATTTCTCATTTCGCGAAGGTCAAGCTTGTATATATATATATTATATATATATATGTGTGTGTGTGTGTGTGTGTGTGTTTGTATATATGTATGTATATGTATATATTTGGTTATGCGGGTATACATGTTTAGTTGTATTATTTGTAATTTTTTCAATTTATATTTATTTTTATTTCTTTATTCTTTGCGACCTATCGTTTTTTCAGACAATAATTATAAAAACAAACCTTTGGTAATTTTTTCCCTTATGCATATATATATATATATATATATATATATATATTATATATATATTCTGTAAATATTGCGTTTATATTTCGTATATATACCTTATATATGTGTATATATTTTTATGGTTCTTTATATATCACTAGGCATCATTTGTTTTCCAATTTATATTTACTTGTACTTTTTTATTCGTTGTGACCATAGTATGCATGATTCAGACAATAACTAAAAACCTTTGGTAATTTTTCCCTTATAAATTGGTGTGCCTCTCTTAAAATTTATTTTTCAATTTATTATTATTATTTTTTATTATTTTTTCATTTTTTTTTTTTGGTTTATTTCTTTATTTCTTTGTGACATATATATCAATTTGGCATCATCTATTAAATTGATTGTAAACTTCCCTTTTGAGCTTGAATTTGTAGACTCCACTTACAATTTTTGGTTTTTTATCTGTTGGTTTATTTCTTTATGGTTATTTAGGCTGACATATATATCACTAAGGCATTATTTTGTAATTTTTTTTTTTTTTCCCTATTTATATTTATACTTATTTTTATTTCTTTATTCTTTTGTGACCTGTTCCATAAACAAGCCATTTGAATTTATATTGAATGTCGGCCAAAGTGCTAAAAGTGTCATTTTCCCATACAAATGTGTTTGCTCCTCCCACAATTTTTCTTTACTTACTATATATATGTATAATTGTGTATGTGTGTATGTATATATATATATATATATATATATATATATATATATATATATTTGTGGTTTTTTATTTGTTGGTTTATTTCTTTATGGTTATTTAGGCTGTGACATATATATCACTAAGGCACTATTTTGTAATAATTTTTTTTTTTTCCCAATTTATATATATATTTATTTTTATTTCTTTATTCTTTTGTGACCTGTTTCATAAACAAGCCATTTGAATTTATATTGAATGTCGGCCGAAGTGCTAAAAGTGTCAATTTCCCATACAAATGTGTTTGCTCCTCCCACAATTTTTTCTATGCTTACTATATATATGTATATATGTATATATATGTATATGTATATATATATATATATATATATATGTATATATATATATATATGTATATTAGGGTGGTCCAAATCCATAGGGGGAAATTTCAAAATTGTCTTAGATGGTCTCCACAAGTGTGGTTTTTGTCCATTTAGAGTCCACATGGTCTGTGCAAAATTGCAGCGTGATTGGTGAATATTTAGAGGTCGCCCCACTCTGAATATATATATTATATAATGTACTTTTTCTTCCGTAGGTCCGATGGCTCAAACTCGATCAATTCCAAAAGTTTGGCTTCTAGGGATGGCAACTGGAACTTTATCCACGTCAAGGCTCCCTACATGCCTTGACGCCCTCCTCTTGGGGCAATACCACCAAATCAATCAAAAGCAAACCACCTCCGACAGTCTGAACCAGGCATGCCAGAGGGTGATTGAAGTCTGGACCCGAGCGCGGATCCCAACTCAACGGATCGACTCCTGTGTCCGTAAGCTTTCAAAGCTTTTAGACCGCTACAAAACACTCAAGAAGCACAGGACCAGGCAACGTGCCAGCGATAGAATGAATGAAGACATCTTCAAAGCGGACATCCAGGAACTGTTTGACATCGCAACCAGTGATGCCATGAGCACAATCGTCAACATTGAGGACCGAAATTTCCTGTCCATGCAGCGCAAGGACGTCAATTCTTGCAGCATGGCTGGCATTGATAAGGAAACGACTACACAAGAGGACAGAAAGCGATCCAGAATGGAGAAGGAAGCCAAGAGGAAGGCAAGGCATGAAGCAACACACAGAAAGATTTGGAAGAAGCAGGAGTGTCATGAATTGATCTTTCCTCTTCTTCTTCTTCCCTTTTTTCGCAAGACGACGACGACTATAGACCATCGGTTCTGATTCCTTCTTCGTCTGAAGCTCCGGCACCAAAGCGTCCCAAGAACAAGGTTACGAACATTTTCCAATCTCCAGAAGTCATTGGAGCAATGGATCGCACCAATCTTTCTGACCGGAATGCTGTTTTCGTAACTGGAGCTGTATTACAGGCCGCGGGGCATGATCTGTCTGGGATGACGTGCTCTCGGAGCTCTATTCATCGCTACAGAGAAAGTGGGCGAGAACAGGCAGCTCGAGAAGACCTAGAATCATTCTCTCTAGAAGACCCTGTCCTTCTCCATTGGGACGGAAAGCTTCTCCCCGGCATTGAAGGGAAGAAGACGAATGTGCATCGGATAGCAATCCTTATAACATTCAATGGACAGGAGAACAGCATGTGAGAGGTCTCGTCTTCGATACCACTGCGTCAAACACGGGTTTACATCGCGGAGCCTGTGTCAGGATTGAAGAAGCATTGGGTCACGAGCTAGTTTGGATCGGTTGTCGACATCATATACTTGAAGTCGTACTTGCTGATGTCTTTGCCTCAATATTTGGCTCAACAGGAAGTCCTGAAACAGGCCTTTTTAAGCGATTTCAAAAGGAATGGCCATCTCTCTCCCACGAAGCATTTGTCTCAGCATCGGACAGCTTGTTCGAGAACCCTCAACTCCAAGAGATGAGAAAAGAGATGCTCACTTACCTAACGCTCTTCAGGCAAGCCAACCTCGTGACGACTACAAGGAGTTCCTTGAACTATCTTTGCTCTTCCTGGGGGGAAAGACTGGTGGTCAACTCTTTATCCGAGCTCCGGTCCCATGCACCACGCGAGATGGATGGCGAAGGCGATTTATGCGCTCAAAATCTACCTCTTTCACTATCAATTCAAGCTCACAGCACGCGAAGAACGAAACGTGACTCAGCTGGCTTTATTTGTCAGTCTGATTTACGTCAAGTACTGGCATGAAGCGCCAATGGGGACACAAGCTCCTCTCAATGATCTCAAATGCTGCATCTTCTGGAAAATATCCACACGGAGGAGCTGCACAAGCGGCGAAGACAGCTCTAAGACGCCACCTGGTACTTGTCGGAGCATCTGATTGGACTGGCCTTCTTCGTATAATAGGATCGATCCTGATACCAAAAGGAGAATGGTTCAACACCTCCAACATCCCCAAAAGAATGGCTGCCCCCGACGAATCGACATGGCGGAAGCTGGTGTTGAAATGATGTGCATCCTTCGTCACGAAAAGGACATTGACCCTCTTTGATGCCTTGAAAGTTGGAGGTAAGGAGGAGCGCGCCAGTTACTTCAAAAGATCCACGGAATGGCCAAATGACAAGAACTACAGGGAACTTAGAGATCGCGCCTTAAAGATGAAAGTCGTCAATGATGCTGCCGAGCGAGGTATTGCTCTCGCACAACGCTACATGACACTTTGACACGAAACGAGGACCAGAAGCAGTACCCCTACAACTCGTAGCCGCCCACCGAAAACAGATACCAATACCATCCAAGGCGACTCTGATGCAGAAGAAATAATGAAGATACACCCATTATCATGTCCTATTGTCTTACTGTTTTCTTTCATATTCTTTGAGAACCAAAGAAAAATTTAGTTATTCAGTTGTCTATATATTTTCCCAATTTTCAAAAGGGGGCAAGTGGGGCGACCCCTAAATATTAACCGAATAACGTGAAACTTTGCACAATACTGTCCACACCAAGAGGCATAAAACCAACCTTGTGGAGAGAACTTGTCGATGCTTTAACTTTTTGACCACCCTAATGTATATGTATGTATGTATGTTTATTTTTGTAACCTATATATTGCCTTGATCTGTCCTTTCACTCCAGTGTTCCTGAGGATGTCATTAGACGAAAGCGCTTGAGCACCCCTTTGTGTTTCTTTTCCCTTCGTGGTTTTATTCATCATAAATATTTTTCACGTGTCACTTTCGTGAAATAATTTTTCAATATATATATATATATCAGTGGCGACTCGTGGTATAAATGTATGGGGGTGCGATTTCATAAAATTTATAATTTTTAGAATTGTAGTACATAAACAATCACATGGTGCTTCCGTACGGTACTTATATGTCAAAAGAAGCCATAAATTTGTATTCAAAAATATTTTAATAAAATATAAAATAATTGTTGAATAAATTTGACTATAATAAATTTGACTATAATAAATTTGACTATAATAATGTAACCACTGTACGACAACACGGACTCACAATAGGCTAGTGCGAATCCAACTGCCGCTCACAAGAGTACTGTACTTGTATTAACATATGCGGCTATGCCAGACGTACAATTCTAGTTAATTACAAATAAGTAATAATTTTATAAAATACATATAAATGGCTTATATCATTATTACTGAAGTAACTATTGTAAAAATAAAGTTATTATAAAAAAATTCGCGATTGTACTTATTTTCATTACAACAGTAAAAATATAATTTAATTACTTGAGCGAAAAATCTATCGCTCCATTCGGCTGCAATATTATTTTGTATTCAAACAGCGGTACGCTATTTGAAGCTATGCTATAAGTTTAGAATATTATGTACTGTATGAAGGCTTACTCAAAATGCCTCATGAATCATGATATGCCACATGAATTTTTAAAATATATTTCAAGAATATTATTTTAATATCTTAAAATTAATATATTTTTTATCTGTAAATTAATTTATCGTTTCAAGCAAGGGGGAGCGACCGCTCCATCGCTCCTATACGCCAGTCGCCACTGATATATATTATATATATTTCGTTTAAAGTGTGTATAGAATTCTGAATTATTTTGATTGCATATTTATTTTCTATATATTTCATGAAATTCCAATAATTCGGCTAAATAAACAGAGTGATGTACTTGTCGTTACGAAGGAGAATAATCAGCCCAAGAACTTTTTTAATTCATGAAGGATGGCCAAGGCAAATTCTTTGTTTTTGACCATTCCTGGAAGTTATACAGCGTGTGTGTGTGTGTGTGTGTGTGTGTGTGTGTGTGTGAGACATATCTCTAAATATTAAATAGTACTATCTGGCAACCCCCTCTAAGCATTGACAACATCTCTCTTGCCTTAAATAAATAATTAAAATAATAATGCTATCTGGCAACCCCTCCATATATAACAAATGCGGAGGCCGAGAGCATTATTATACTTTGTGACATGCCAGCGTGAACATCTCTCTCCTTCTTAGGTTAGGGATACCCCTTTGGGGGGTTGAGGACACCCCACCTCCGCCAAAGTTAGGGTTTAGGTCAGGTCACCCCCTTTGGGGGGAGGTCATCCTCCCTTTCTCCCCAAAGCTCCCCCCTTCATGCAACTTTGGGGGTTACCCTCTCCCCTTGTTGCATAACCCCCTCCTCCATTACCCCTTTCATGCAACTTGTGGGGTTAGCCCCAACCCCTTTGCAATACCCCTACCCCCAATTTGCTACATTGATCAACATTGCAATTACACCCTCCCATTTTGCGGCCATACTACTACTTCATATACGTATCATGTATTATCGCAAGACGATGAGTCGCGAGCAAGAATCAGGTTCTTGCACCAAAAGTAAAGGAGGCTCGAATATAGGAGGGAACAGTGATGCCGTTCGGTCAGGAAGTCAATTTAAACTTATTAGGTTCATAATCACAAAAGCGATTATTACCGAATTTCGATTAAAAGACCGTTCTTAACGACCATTACGTGCTACTATTAGTATAATACATTTAAGTAGAAGAATTTCTGCGTATTAAAGGACGGGCCCCGGCCCGGGAGTTTCCTGAGGCTTGAGAGTGTTTAGGGAACTTGCTCTCTCTCGTATCGACGGAAGTTTTCTCACTTCGCTAGCACGGTGAGCTATGAGACTGGAAATGTATGAATGGTAAGCGGGACTGAGAACGAGACCCTTACGGAAAAGAATGAAGTGGTCCATTAAGTTGTCCGCATCATTTACATTCCCGCATGAGAAAGGAGTCCTTCGTGGCCAATATCGCAACACCGCTTCTCGTCGATCAGCGAAGTTAAGCGACATTGGGTCTGGAAAGTAGTTGGATGGGGGACCATCCTCCGCGTTCAGATTATGTAGGGATCCGTGGTTCGGTTCCTACGTAAAGCTTCAGTGGGTTACCTCCGTCGTATGACCTTAGACGTTGCGAAAGAGGTTAAACAACCCCATCGGACAAACCAACCCCCATGAAAGAAACCTCCTGGAAAGGGGAGGGAAAATGGGGTGAGACATTGCTGAATATTGCTGTCTCTCCTCAACAGGGACCGATCACGAGATGTCTGTCTGTCTCTCTGTCTGCCTGTCAATAGATTGGCAGTTAAGCCCGAAAACAGGCGTAATGATTACCAATAATCCGTGGTACAATTCTTGCGCTTCTTATTGCTTTCTTTTTCGGAGGACTTCCGCTGATCGATGCTGAATTCCGTACAGCTTATATTTCGTCTGCAACATGTTTTGAACAGTAGAGAGAGAGAGAGAGAGAGAGAGAGAGAGAGAGAGAGAGAGAGGAGAGAGAGAGAGAGAGAGAGAGTGTTTGAACGTGCTTGTGCATGTATGTAGTTAAAAGATGTATGACACCCATTTTGCTACTAATGTAAAAAATTGCAAATCGAAGCTAAATTAATGCATAGATTTTTTTCCATGTTGCGATACGAAGGTACGTCATTGAACGCTGAGCAAAAAACTCATTAAAAAATGTAGTACATTTTTTCTTTTCATCTCAATTTGACGACGAATCTCGTGTTAATCGGAAGTTATTCGTGTCTCCGTCGTGTGACCTTTCTTTCGTATAGTAACACAGATCTTTCCACACAAACATACACAAAAGATGCGTATATTTCATTGTTTGAGTAAGTTATGGAGTATTCGACGCTGTTTCTCTTCAATATCGCGAGAAAAAGAAGAATTCTCTTTCTTTGGCTATAAATTTGAATGTTTCTGTACTGAGTGAAACAAACAATTTTATTTTGGCAAAAATGAGTAAATGTTGCATGCTGCAATTTCCTCATTCCACCGTCCAAGCGGAACACGCGTGTTGAGCCCGGGTACAGTCGCTTAAATTCAATCCTATACTCTTTAAATGTTGTCTATCCTCAGTTGATGTTAGTTTACGCTTCCTTTTTAATTAGAATTAAATCAATTGCTAGTATTTAATTATCAGTTAACTAATTAGTATTATTAATTATATGAATACTGAATCCTTCGCGATTTTTAGCCGTTTACGGAGGAATTGAAGACGAGCCATTTCTAGCCTTTTTAATAAAAACCTATTGAAAGACGAAAGTCTCGCAGCTGCCATTTATAATACATTGCACATACATCCTTTTACCTTCCTGAATCCAAATGCTCTCAAATGAGAGTGAAATGGCGTTTTTCATGCGAGAGAAAAAAGAGAATGTGTTTTTTCGGGACATGCATTCAATGCGAATGTAATACATAGGCCATATAACCCTTCTCTCTCTCTCTCTCTCTCTCTATATATATATATATATATATATATATATACACACCACACACACAACACATACATGTTTACATTGGTTCCTTTGGTTATAATGATGTTGTTACTGCTTCCGCAGGAAATATTCAAACTCGACACAGAAAAAGGGATGAAAAACTTGCAAACGAGTGAAAAGCGTGGCTCAGGACTGATACTTGAAGTCTTTATTGCATTGTTGCTTCAAAAAAACTATTGGCAGTTGTGAGATTTGTGGAATGGCACCCTCCAGATAAAGCGAATATCATGTTATATTCGTTATCATTGCTGTACAGGGATACAACCTTATCTTACAAAGGTTCCGCGCGATGATTCCTCATTTCGCGAAGGTCAAGCTTGTCGTCCCTCCTCTCGAGTTGGCCTGGTGAAGTAGTGAGTTGGTTTCTTGTGCTCCACCTCACATAGCCAGGTACGCCCGGCTCATCGGGGATTGTTCTGAGCGAGGGTCTAATCTTATTTTGAAGATGTTCACTACAACTCCCTTCGTGTTTCTTAGGTCTTTGGGCAGCTGATTAAACAGTTTTGGTCCTCTCACAACAAAACTATTTTCTTTCAGGGTTAAGGATGTTCCCTGTCTCGCCTTTAATTTGGGAATACGATACAGTCTACCGTTTCTACTTTCTACCGTTGTTTGGGGAGTTATAGGGTTCAGAGTAAGATTGGGGACTAGTTTCTCCATTATTTTCCAAGTGTAAATAATAGTGTATCTCTCTCTTCTCCTTTCGAGTGAATATATGTCTAGTTCGCGTAACCTTTCCCAGTAATTTAGTTCTTTGCACCCGTTGATCTTGGCTGTGAAGCTTCTCTGGATCCGTTCCAGCTGTCTAATGTCTTCTTTTTTATGTGGGGATGTTAGGACCGAGCAGTATTCCAATTTGGGTATGATCAGGGTTTTCAATAGAGGAATCATTGCATTCCTATCCCTTCGTTTAAAGGTTCTCAATATCTGCCCCCGTTATTCTCTTTGCTCTGTTTACTGCCTGCTATCTTATTTTGTGTTTCAAATTTCGCATCATCTGTCATTGCAACCCCTAAATCTTTTGCTCTTGAATTTCTCTGAATTTCCTGTCCATTTGGTGTATAATATTCCATGGATTTTAGGTCCTCTCTTTTTCCGTATCGTAACAGCTGAAATTTCTCAGTGTTAAACTTCATATTGTTGTCTTCCGTCCACTTGTAGATTCTGTTCATGTCGGTTTGTAGGGATCCTATATGTTCTGGGTTTCTTATTTTTCTACTGATCTTTGTGTCATCGGCAAAGGATATTACTGTGGTGTCTCTGGTAACGTCACCATCTATGTCAGTTAACATTATTATGAAGAGTGGTGGAGCTAATACTGTTCTTTGTGGTATTGAGCTGAGGACCTCTGATTCTGATGAAGATACTCCTTGTACTGTAACGACTTGCCGCCGCTCACTAAGGAAATTATATATCCATTTCCCTACTTTTCCTGTTATTCCCATATATTTCAGTTTATGTATTATGATTCCATGGATATATATATTAGGGTTGGGTGAAACGCAAGTCTTTGTGGAATATTTATTTACTTCACCTATAATTTGTTGTATTGGGTTCTATAGATGACATAAAGTGATATAAAAGAAAAATCAATTTTTCCCTCCTAGCGCATTTTTGAGAAAAACAAAATGGCCGCTAGTCAAACATATAAATGCTTATAACTTGAAAAATATGCATCCATTTAAAAGACACTATAGAATAAAAATGATTCAAAATACAAAAATACATTAGAAATTGCCCTTTTATAAATTATTTTCTCAATTTTAAATTTTATCAAAATTTACCTCGGTAAATATCACAAATAAATCACTTTTTTCTAAATAAATGAAAAATTCTTTGATGACCAAAGTATATTACTTTGATAATAGTTAATAACCTTATATAATTTTGAGTATTCAAACTATAATCTACAACAACACTAATCAACGAGAGAAATTATTGACATTTTATTACGACAATTGCAGAAACATATAATCAATACACTTCCAAAAAGATCCCTTTTCAAAAATCGTGAAGTGTTTGCTTTTATAAAATTTTGGTGAATTATTTCAGTCTCTAATTAAAAGCTAATTGTCAAAAAGTGAAGTCATTTCTTTCTTGGTTTCCATACATGGCAGCAACAAAACGAGACCTAATTCTTGCTCTTATAAATCCATCACGGGATTCTTGGGAATATACAGATGAGGCCGCATCAGTGACAAGTTTTATTGCCCTCTCGACACTTTGTGAATAAAGTGGATAATTGGGTAGGCACAGTTTTTTAACCCTAAGTGCATTGAGTTCAATATTTGCGAGCGCCATAGTGAGGGGAGCTTCAGTCAGCATTTCTTTTGACCAGTAAATAATGTCATCCCATGCGTTTGCGTTGAAATTTATCTCAGGAACCTTAAATTCTCTGATTTTGGACACATTTTCCGTCATTGTGCTAATGTTCATGATGAAATCAACTGCTCTGTTTCGTTTTTGTTCTGATGTATCTGATAACATTGCTATCAGAACATTTTCGCAATGAGCAAAATATGCGTTTCTAGCAATGATGTAAGGCTTCACTACATTCTGAACATCCTTTGAAAGAAGATGAAATCTTTTAATTGCTCCAAATATGTGATGTGGTCCATTCCATATATATGGTCTACTATTGATATCGAACCAGCTTGGTCCATAATTTGTAACAATGAAGAAAATTATTGAATAAAGAGCCAATGAAGGAGTTTTTTTCTGCAATGTATAGGCGGCAGACACGATTTGCTAATGTCAGCCATTGAGAATGGTTCAGTGGTCCGGGTTTTGTATTTTCTAAATCTTTTGGGACATTCCCACTTCTTATAGCCACAATAATTTTGTACAAATACTGTTGATCTTCGCTAAGATCATCGATAGCCTCTTCTGATATGTGTGCTAAATCAATGCCTTCTCTAATTGGTTTGAAACTGACTGCAGGCATTTTTTCACATTCTTTCAGTGCTACTCCGTTTTTTTCCAGTGAAACATGCTGGACCTTTTGTTTTACCATCAAAATGTTCAAATAAGTGTCGAAGGGGAAGTTCATTTGTATGCAGCATACAAATGCTCCATTGTAACGGTTTCTTTAGTTTTTCTTCTATGAGGTGGATGATCCCACCCTTGGCACCTGTGTTGGTATTTGTACTGTCACAGCCTATGAGACGAATGCTCTCATTAATAGCTGATTCTTGAAAGAAGGAGAACAAACTATCAGCTATATCTTGGGCTTTACCAGAAGAAGGAACTACATGGGTTAAATATTCATTTCCTGGCTCAGACACCAAAACATAGTGTTCCTCTCTAATGGAGTCTCCGTACCATTTGTTTCCTTTCTTCACCTTCACCAAAGTCTTGTCCTTTCTTCCGTCAAAAAATATAGCAGATATGACAGCAGGATTAGCTTTACTCTCCATCACCAAACTTTTTCTCATTTTCTCTCTTTCCCGTCGGATTTTGTTCTTGTCAATCAAAACAATCAAAAGCGTACTATCTTCTTTAGTGATTGCTCCATAATCAACTAAAGCAGCTGAAGCCAAAGCAGCTGCTGCTCGATCTGAAATTCCAAATCTATCGGCTTTCATCGCTACAGTAGGCAATGGAAGTCTCATTTGACCTTGTATGGCAACTGACTCATAGTCTGATTCATTCTGATGTGGGTCTAATTCATATTGTGTGGAAGTACTCTCTACATCTGAAAAACACCATTCCTTCTGTCCGCAAGAAGCTCTTCTTTTGGTACCTTCAGTTCTCTTCGACAGGTGCATCTTATGTGAACATCTTCGCAGCTCTCAGGACAGCCAAAGTTTTGATGGGAGATAAAAGGGCATTTACAGGCACTGATATCGAATAATTCTTCCACGGTGTCATTAAAATTTTCTCTCATTTTGACACTACTTTTTGATCTACTAAGATCGTTTGCTTTGCCGATGAACCGCTGTAGATATAAACTGATTTGTCAGCTATTGCAGGAATTGAAGCTTTTCTCCAAATACAGAGTATATCTTCAGTATTTTATTGAAAATATCAGAGTTATGTGAAGTCACTGAAGTGGCTTCTTTTAAAAGAACATAGTATTGGCCCACCTGTTTATTTGTTGGCAATGTTGTAAGAGGAAGCTCTTGCGCGATTCCAAATATAAAATGTGGTTTTGATTGACTCCTTGTAGCTCTAATGTTTGAAGCAGAAGCCATATTTGTTACTAATTATCGGAAATTACCAATTCCAAATCGAACAAAAACCTGAAAAACAAAAATTTTCATTAAACATCTGAAACATTTATATGAGGTAGAAAATGTGAAATAAACAATTTTTGCTTCAGCAAACGTTTTTGTAAAAAGAATACTTTTCGAGTTATGAAGCGTATAATGACTAGCTGGCGGCCATTTTTTTGGGGGGAAAATGGGATACTTGGGATGAATTGAAAATTTTTTAATTCTCATATTCTTTTTTATCACCCTTCAATACACCACACCTTATTACCAGCGAAGCAGTAGTTGAAAAAATTTTCACCCCACCCTAATATATATACTGTATGTATATATCGTAACCTCGTAGCAGTTCCGTGCGTTATCATCTCTTCACAAGAATATATTTTAGAAATAAGATAGGCCCAAAACTTTTTTCGTAAGCTTGGTCTATGCCAAACGAAGCTGAAAAGGAGTGCCAATGTGGCAGTTTTCATTTTTTCAATTTTTGTCGTGAAACTTTTTGAAATTTTGAAACGTTTTTACTTTTTAAAAATTTTTCCCCAGAAATTACATTTTATTTTTTTAAATATTAAAATAATTATATAACCGAGGTAGGTTTCTCTTGCGCCTTTGCTTCCGCCTAAATTGTTCATTCTGACGAAGGTCAAGCTTGTCAATCCACCCTATATACTGTGTGTATATATATATATATATTATATATATATGTGTGTGTGTGTGTGTATATGATGCAAACCCACAAGGAAAAAGAAAAATGATTCCAAGGCCTTTCGTGTATTCAGAAGTACACCTCATCAGGGAATGAAGGGAGAAGGCGAAATACAAAAATATATACCACGGGACAAAAACAAAAAGATCAGTACATGATTAACAAGAGTTAATTAGAGGCAAAAGGTATTTTAACAGGATATTGTCAATTTTATACATTCCCGCATTGTTATTGAAATTATTTTTAAAATGGATAAATGCACATTCTAGAATATTCCTTTCAATTATATCTCTGTTTTCAACGAGTGCTTTAGAACTATCCCACTTGATACTCTGATTACATTTATACATATGGTTAAAGAATACATTAGAATTATTTGCTGTTCTACACGCATATTTATGTTGTTTTACCCTACTATCTAACGTTTTACCCGTTTGACCTATATACAGTATACTGAGTCACATTGTGTACATCCGATCGAATACACACAACCAACCACATTATCTGGGCTATTCTTTATTAGGCGTGATTTAACAGTATTATTATACTTAAAGACTACATTGATATCAGTTGCTTTAAATAAAGTCGGAAAATATCGAAAATTTACATGGTAAGGTAGGCTAAAGATAATTTTACGCTCAAATTCCTTTACAGTTACAATATTATAATACCTATTCTTGGCTTTCCTAAGGCAGTTATCTAAAAATGAAATAGGATAACAATTTAGTACTAATATTCATGATATTGCATAACTCAGAATCTAAAAATTCAGGACTGATAACTCCCAATGCTCTAAGAAACATAGCAGAGAAAATAGAAGATTTAATCGAGGAATGATGGTCAGAATAAAAATGTACATAAGAGTTATTATTAGTAGGCTTACGATAAACTTCAACTTTGAACTGATTAAAGCATCTCCGAATTTTTATATCCAGAAAAGATAAGCTTCCATTATTTACTTTTTCAACCGTGAACTTAATAGATGGGACAAAATTGTTGAGCCTACCAAGAAATAAGTCAACATCCAAATTATTAGGCCAAAGGCATAAAATATCATCTGTATACCTGTACCAAACAAGGTAATTTCCTGCGCCCACACCTTCTTTATGGTTTCAAGCAAATCATTCAATGATGTAGGATTGTGACAGGTAACTTTTTCTTTGACGATTCGCCAGCAGTTCTCTATCGGGTTTAAATCGGGCGAGTTTCCCGGCCAAAGCCCGATCAGCTGAAAACCCGAATTTCGGAGCCAATCAGACACGGCTTTGGTGCGGTGACATGGCACTCTGTTTTGTTGGAAAAACAGCGGCAACTTCTCCTGCAGGATATTTAGGTTTTTCCTACAAGACGGAGCGCCATGTCACCCCACCAAAGCCGTGTCTGATTGGCTCCGAAATTCGGGTTTTCAGCTGATCGGGCCTTGGCCGGGAAACTCGCCCGATTTAAACCCGATAGAGAACTGCTGGCGAACCGTCAAAGTAAAAGTTACCCGTCACAATCCTACATCATTGAATGATTTGCTTGAAACCATGAAGAAGGTGTGGGCGCAGGAAATTACGCCGGAGTATTGCGAAATACTGGTAAATTCCATGCCACGACGTATCGCCGAAGTGCTAAAAAGAAAGGGTAAATGTACGAAATAATGATCGCAATTCATTAGTATGTTTTGTATACTTGAGTAGTTTCTAAATATATCTTTTCTACCATTTACAGTACTTTTGGTATTTTACTTTTACGTTAAAACAATTTTTTTTAAATTGATTGGGTGATGCGTGACGTATGGCACCACTATATATATATATATATATATATAATATATATATATATATATATATATATATATATATATATTATATATATATATATATATATATATATATAAAATTTAGTGGTGAACCGGATGTCAGTTTTTCAACATCTGCGGATGTGGATCTTCAATTTCAATAGATGCGGATATTTAGTTAATCTATCAATATAATATAGAATTATGAATATATGACATAATTTTTCAAATTTCGTGATATTACTATTATGGGAGGCAATGCATAAGAATTAAAATTAATATTAATGTTTTCATTATGATAAAAATAATAACTTTCTCAAGAGTTTCAGACACAGAAAATTGAATGAAACGAGTTTCATTCAATTTTCTGCGTTACCACGTATTTATATTTTCAGGTTTATATATTTGTTTGTTCATTAATAATTAATACTTTACATGAAATGTGCATGACTGGGCCTTATAAACTACTTTATAAGCTAATTCAATTGTAAATTGCATAATTTATTAGAGGTAATATCCGCATAACATCCGCAGTCAGAAGTGCGGATGCGGGTGTTAAAAATGATGCGGATATCCTGTCCACCACTAAATATATATATATATATATATATATATATATATATATATATATATATTCTGTTTCTTGCTTCATCTCTTTTAATATCGATAGACCTTAATACCTTTTTAAATAAAAGAACAATAAACTATTCTTGTTTGAAAAAAGTAATTAGAGATTTAGTGACAGGAATTTGGTAAGATAAGAGCCCTGATCAAAGGAATTACAGTAGATGAATGTAGATGAAGGTGTATCGGTGCCAACACTAATGTATGGATGTGAGAAACTTGTTTGGCATGTAGTGGAGTGTCAAAAGTGAGAGCAGTTGAGATGAATAATTTAAGAATTGTGATTATTGTAAAATCGATTCACCGCTTCAGAAATGAAGATGTTTGGTTTAGGTGTGGAATGAAAACGTGAGAGTGGATGTGAAAATGGAGGATAGTATGCTTCCATTAGTATGGTCGTGATGAAGAAAATTAATAACGATAGAATTACGTAAAAGGTGTATAATAGTGAGTGAGAAGAAAAGTAGGAGTTTAGTGTGTGTGTGTGTGTGTGTGTGTGTGTGTGTGTGCGCGCGCACGCGAGACTAATATGATTGTCACATTTTTCACTAAAGATTTTCATAAATAATTTTGTTTGTTCGAAAGTGGATCACGCGAATAATATCTGTTCATTATATTATCTTTACGAGGTTTTTGAGACGTGGTTTTGTTTTGGGAAATTAATTTGAAGTACTTGGGTTCGCTCCCCACCTTCTTCTTCTTCTCTTCGATTAAGAAACGCCTCTATTTCAACGTCGGGGAGGTAAAGTCGAACAATAGTCTCCACCTACTAACCTACTAACTATGGTCCTGATCCATCCGTTGACGCTCGGCGAAGTCGTTACGTACTTACATCGGATGGTGCGGGTACCCAGTAACCTTTCCTTACACTCGTCCGTGCGTGGTTAAATTTATCCAGGCTTTAAATTATATATAAACGTATCGACGGGCGGATGACGCGTTAGTCGTCATTGAGGCGTATGATTTTCGGGTTAAAACCGAAAACGCCCCATTTTTACCCCCTCTCCCTCCCCACGACTGATTTTTAAGGAAATCTAATTTTATAAAATAGAACCCCTCAATAAAGCCCCGAAACCCCTTAATTGCAGATTTTTAAAAACATTTATTCCAGTAATTTTTCTCGGTTCAATATTTGAGGAATGTTTACGTTTCACTCATGGCTAAACAAATGAGGCTTCATTCGTGTCTCTGTAACAACAAATACATTTTATGTAATCGATTTTCCATAAATGAATATAAGTAAATACTAAATAAAGAAATCTGCCACTCACTTCCCAAACAAGAAATCAATATACGTCTTTCTTACCCGCATATGAAATGTATTACAACCACGATTTATTACCGATTTAATCATTAAAAATAGAATCCGATTTTTACCACCGAATTTTGAGAAAAATTAAGCTCGAAAATCCCGCGCCCTAATTATCATATATCTATGTGTAAGTGATTTTTCTGTGTGCTGTGCGCGTTTTTGTGGTGTACACGCGTATTATTCATCCTTTATTACGTGACATATTGCCGATCCTTTATTTCTTATCTTGGTCACTTGGCGCTTTCATATTGCTCCTACAAATGTTGCCCCCACCCACACCCACCCACACCCACACACACACACACACACACACACACACACGCTGAAATTGGACGTATGGTGTGGGTAAAAAATCAGAACATAATGTTTTTACTGTTGAATGTTTGTCATTTTCGTTGCCACATCGATTCCAATTATTGTTGAGAACGGTGACATAATAAAATGAACGCTTTCCACTATTAATAATAATGTTTTGGGGATATTTAACCTCCCTCGTGTAATGTCTTACAAAATCATGTGACCGCGTGTCGCTATATCATCTGAGCGCAGAGGACAGTTACCTACCGGGCCCTACCCAACTATTTGTGTGTGTGTGTGTGTGTGTGTGTGTGTGTTTTTCGGTTTCAAGACCAATTAATTTGTAAGGACGTAGAGTGAGTATAAAGTAATTTCGGTGCTCTTCCAATACGTGCTCTACCGTAAAATGTACATTCCAAAATCTGCTAACTAACGAAAATATCACGCCCTAACCTAACCAATCGTTAGGTCAATTGTACGCCCTTGACGATTGGTTAGGTTAGGTCGTGATATTTTCGTTAGTTAGCACATATTGGAATGTAAATTTTACGGTAGAGCACGTATGGGAAGAGCACCGTAATTTCTCGTCATAAAAATTGTATGTAAAAAATGTAGGTTTCATTTTTGCAATTATTAAATGTTATTTAAATTTTCATTTGCTGAAGAATTTTGAGAAATGATAACCATTTTAACACTTCATACAATACGCGACGATTTAAAAGGTATATAAAAAGTGAATATATTGATGTAAAATAATAAATATGATCACATGAGGGCCTCCTAAGAACGAATGGCTTAGCGACAAATGTAAAAAACTTGGACTTTTCAAGATATTCCGTCAAAATATCTACAAAAGTTCAAAATTTATTCCATTTTCAAATTGTTAAGAAATTTTGCTGCTTTTTCTGGCGTTGTTTACTTTTGTCGCTTAGCCACTTCTTCCTAGGAGGGCCTCAATTAATGAATCCCATAATTTATAATAGCTAAAAGGAACATGATAATGATGATGTTACTCCGGATCATTGCCTTTTCAGCGGCGCCCCTATTTCTTAACACTGAGAACGGACCAATTTTCAAATATGTTACGTAATAAATTAACTATTTACCGCGTTTTGGGGGATTGTTTAACCTCCTTCGTAACGGCAAAGGTCACGTGACGAAGGGTACGTACAACTTTACGCGGGATCCGAGCCATCTAAGGAGAGGCCGCATCATCTGGATGTGGAGGAAGGTTCCCCAACTCCAAAACCCAATGGATCCCTTCTGATTGACGGAATCGCCAATCGGTATCGCGACACGGCTAAGACGTAGCCCAACGAGTTTCTACGAGTTACTCAGTTATTTCGGTTATTTGGAATAAACGTGAAATAAGTATGGTGTATCTACCATCTTAACAAAGGGTGGTAACTGGCACCTAACCCTGTGAAATACCACATATGCGCAACAACGCCGCATGAAATAAGGGGTAGTGGCAAAAGGATGAACTTTTTTGGAGGGCGGGGGGGGGGGGGGGGGCTATGTTGGAAGGCTAACAGCGCTTATGCGCGGGTGTCATTCTAATTTAAATTCCGTTGATGATGCCTCGGTTACGATACTTCCCCCGACGGTGTCGAACGAAATAAACAAACGAGGAAAAAGACATTTATTCTTCGACATTAAGAAGTTATGAGGCGAAAATAAATAAAAAGGTGAAAATAACAACTTACCTTTTATTTATCTTTTAATATTTATAAATAAATTATTTATCTTTTTATATTTATGAATAAATAAATAAATAAATAAATTAAAGACCCAAATAAAATTTAAAAACAAAAACTTATTTCACATTTGATAAATGGAACTTAACTTTTCTTCCACTTATTTGTTCACTTAAATTACTTACAAACAAAACTGGAAAAAGTTTGTGGGAAACTTATTCTTTGTAAACACTAAAGAAATTGAAAAACTCTCTCTCTCTCTCTCTCTCTCTCTCTCTCTCTCTCTCTCTCCTCTCTCTCTATATATATATATATATATTCGGGTGGTCCGAAAAAAATGACGCATTTTTTAAAAATTAATATCTCAGTAACCCCCTTCCTTATCATGACAATTTTTATATGCAAGATACTTTCAAACTTCTTTTTTTGAATGCAAGAAACGGAATTCTGATATCTTTTATAGTTTTCTCGCAATTAACAAAAGTAACAACATGGGTCAAAAAAACAAAAATCGCAATATAATATCCGTTTTTTATACGATATCATTTTTATACGATATCATGCGATATTTTTGCAAGTTATTACAAAACTCTACAGGAATGAACAAGTCAAATTGTGGATATTTTTATTTTTAACAATTCGTCAGTACCCTTAATGATGTTGTCAGAGGAAGATCGTATTCTCATTAAAAATTGTTACTGTGAAAAAGGATGGAAGACTGGAAGGTTATTGCGAGAGTTTCCCGGCAAAAAGTGGAAAAGGCGTGCAGTGGAAAGACTCTTAAAGAAGATTCGCGAATCGGGAAGTACTACCAGAAAACCAGGAAGCGTTAGACCTAAAACAGCTTCGGTTCCAGAAAATGTGGATTACATCAACGATAAAATCTGCTCTCAAGAAGATAAACCAGGAAGTCATTTGTCACAAAGAACAATTGCTAAACATTTGAATATTGGAAAGACTTCTGTACACCGAATAATTAAAGCACAAAAACTAAAAGCCTTCAAAAGAATAGTATCTTCTAGAAAAAGTGATACTGTTAAGGATAAAAGAAAAACAAGGTGCAGAAAGTTACTTGATAATTTCTCTGTCGTTGATATTAAAAAGATAGTCTTCACGGATGAAAAAGATTTCACTCTAGAAATTCCGCGAAACCGTCAAAATGATGTTGTCTACGGGCGTGGTAAAAAGTGTGACATTTCAATAAACAGATTGTATCATGAAACGTCAAGATTCTCCAAAAAGGTTATGATATCTGCAGGGGTCTCTTGGAATGGCAAGACAGATGTTCATTTTATTGAAACTGAAAAGACAAAGGTGAATTCTGCAAATTACATTGAACTTTTAAGAACAAAATTGTTGCCGGATTGTCATCGCCTATATCAAGAAAATGATTTCATATTTCAACAAGATGGAGCATCGTCGCATACAAGCTACGCCACACAGTCGTTTCTGATTAGCAATACACCAAAATTAATAACGAAAAATGAGTGGCCACCACAAAGCCCAGATTGTAATCCTATGGACTACTCAATTTAGGAGTTACTAAAAGAGAAGGTTTACCGAGGTCGACGAGAAAAATTCACCGAATCAGAATTAAAAAGTAAAATACTTGAATCTTGGCAAGAAATTGGCATTAATGAAGTAAGAAGTATTATTTTTGTGTGGAAGAAAAGACTTAGATTAGTGTGTCAACAGAGTGGTGGTCCAATCGATCATTTACTGTAAATTAATTAGTTAAATTTCTGATTATATTTTTCCTTTCTCATGATATTCGTTTTTTTGACCCATGTTGTTACTTTTGTTAATTGCGAGAAAACTATAAAAGATATCAGAATTCCGTTTCTTGCATTCAAAAAAGAAGTTTGAAAGTATCTTGCATATAAAAATTGTCATGATAAGGAAGGGGGTTACTGAGATATTAATTTTTAAAAATGCGTCATTTTTTTCGGACCACCCGATATATATATATATATATATATACATATATATATATATATACACACACACACACGGATGGTGTGTTTTTCAATATATCATACATACAGTATATATATACTCCTGGCAGAAGGGCGTCACTGTGATAGCCATTGTGTTTCCGTCGGGTTATGTTTTTACTTTGTTTTTACTATATATATAATATATATATATATATATATATATATATATATATATATATCGGGTGGCCCCACAAAACGCCTTGAGATTTGAACGTCAATAACTTCATAAATATGCAATTCACACTTCCAAAATTTACGTAACTTTTACCTCAATCCATTGATAAGCCAACATAAATATTTCAGACCTCTACATAAAATACTTTTTCCACAGCTGAGGGAACAATGAGGTATGGTGAAAAAAACGAATATCATAAATCCTAAATGTGTATAGCTGTACCTGGCAACTATTCTAAAAGTTGTAGTAGTTTCCTTATCCTATGGATAATCTGTTAGTCTCAGAAAAACGTCAGATGATATAGGTTATGTCCATCTTAAATACTGTTTTTTAAACTTACCCTTCAAATTATGGTTCTAACTAACGGTGAAAAAGCGGTGATTGAAAAGTGTTTCTTAGAAAAAAGATGGACTGGGGCAGAACTTTTGAAGGAATTTCCAGGAATAACTTGTAATGTTACGTCTGTGAATAGAATAATTAAAAAACTTAAAGCAACCGGTTCGACGGCACGGAAGCGTGGAAGTGGTCGGCCTAAAACAGTTTACACTCAAGACCAGGCACTCTCAGAGGTCCAGAGAGGCCTGGCCCACTTCCAGCTTTTGAGGCCCATAGCTAAACCCAATTATTATTTTCACTGCAAAACATTATATTCAAACCTGAAAGTTTCTAAATTTGAGGCCCCCCCTTAAGCTTGAGGCCCAGGCCAAATGGCCCTCCTAGCCCCCTTTTGATAGGCCCTGTTCAAGACAATATAGCAATGATCGAAATGATGAGCCTATCTCAAGAGGATCGACCTGGGCCACACTGCTCTCAGAGGAAAATTGCAAGAAATTTAGTTATCAGTCGAAGTTCCATACAAAGAATGCAGAGAGAACGGTAGGACTTAAAGCATTTAAAAGGATCGTGTTTCAAGATGTGAGAGCAATTAAGAGCTAAAAGAAAAATTCGTTGTAGAAAATTGCTTGATAGATTTTTGTCCAATGATGTTAAAAAAATAGTTTTTACAGATGAAAAAGATTTCACCATCGAGATTGCTCGAAACTCCCGGAACGATGTTGTTTATGGTCGCCGTAAGAAAGACATTCCTCTATCGAGACTTTACCACCAGACAAGTCTGTTTTCCAAAAAAATTATGGTATTAGCAGGTGTATTGTAGAATGGAAAGACGAAAATTCATTTCATTTCAGAAAATAAAAAAATTAATTCAGAAACCTATGTAAATCTCTTAGAGGAGAATCTTTTGCCTGATTGTCGGCGTCTGTATTATGGAAACGATTTCATACTCCAACAAGATGGTGCTACAGCTCATACTAGCAAGTTCACACAGGATTAGCTACAACAGAATGTAGTCCACTTCATTAGAAAAAACGACTGGCCCCCGCAACCACCTGATTGTAGTCCCATGGATTATTGCATAATATTGGAACACTCTAGCAGAGAAGATTTATGAAGGCCAAACAGAAAAGTTTACAGAAATGCAATTAAAGGAAAAAATACTCGAATGTTGGGACAAAATAACATTAGTAGAAATCAGAAAATGTATCATGTGGAAGAAAAGGTTAAGATTAGTTTGTAAGCAGGACGGCGGACATATTGATCATATTTGTTGATAAGATGTGAATAATAAAAAATTTTCAGTTTATGATATTTGTTTTTTTCACCATACCTCATTTTTATGATGGCTTATCAATAGATTGAGGTATAAAGTTATGTAAATTTTGGAAGTGTGAAATGTATATTTTTGAAGTTATTGATGTTCAAATCTCAAGGCGTTTTTTTTGGGCCAACCGATATATATACTGTATATATATATATATATATATATATATATATATATATATATATATATATATCGTGACACAAGGTCGTCACTGTCGAGTTGTGTGTGTGTGTGCTTCTCTGTAGCATGACTCCAGATTCCTGGGATCTTGGGAGCATTGCTCCAGTAAATTTGACCATGAGAAAAGTAAATTTGGGTTTGGGTTTTGTTCATCCGCTAGACGTTATGCAATTTTTTGCGTATACGTTCTTGTACAAACCAATTTTTTTAAATTACAAATTTAGTTATTTTAAGTTTAGTTGGTAATTCCATATTTAACAATTATTTTTTTTTGTGTTAAGCTTCAATGTTTTGATAATTAAAATTTTATTAAAACGTATATTTTTTTAATATAAAATTATCAGGATTGGACTATGTTCCATTGATCTCGGCCAGGTTTGATAATTGGCCAGATAATTACTTGTGCGGTTTTAAGTAATCCACCATGACTCTAGAATTGAAAGTTTGTTAAGTTTAAACTTACTTTTACTTACTTTAACTTACCTACTTTTACTTACTCTTCCTTACTTTTACTAAGTTAAAGCACTTACTTTTACTTACTTTCATTGTACTATATTTACTTACTTTTACTCACTTTTAACATACTATATTTACTAACTTTTACTTATTTTGTATTTTTTCAGGTAGTCAATAATCAATAATGGATCCTAATATTGATGAAGTTGGAGAGAAAAGTGAGGGTGTTAAAAGGGGTTACTTTTGTGGTCAATGCAAGAACAAATATTCAAAGAAGGAAAGTAAAAAAAAAGTAAATTCAGAGCTGTGCTCCAGTAAATTTGTTCAAATCTGGAGTCATGCTCTGTAGTATATGACATTACACCACTCCTTTTGTTAGGTAACTCATTATGTTGCGTCGTTGCACCAACAAAGAGGTGTATACAGCTTACGTTCAGGTTCTTCTTTTCAAACTTGATGTGTCTGCGTATTTCTGCGTATTACGAGCAATTTGATGCCCTCGTCAAATGGCGTCCTTTCCCTCGATCCGTAGAAAGAACAGAATTTCTTAACCTTTTCGTAAGAAGGATAAAAATAAGCGTTACATTTTTTCACAGTTTTATTTCGCAGGAAAGTCACTTCTCAAGACATTATATTTTTACAGAGCAAAGTGAAAATAGAAATTGAAGTATTATCACTACACTTGTTTAGAGAATTTTTTTTAGGAAAACAATCCTTTCACCCAAAGCTGACCGAGTGCCAAAAAGGTGAGGCACGAACTGCATTCCTCTCCTTGCCATACCCTGGAGAGACTCCCGTGGTGTTACCTTTACAAAAGATTATTAAAGTTGCAAAGTTTTAGTTTAATAATGATATTAACAAATTAATTTTATATAATTTTGGTTTTATACTTAACTCTTTCATGTGATTTATATTAGCCGAAAAGAACACTTAGAATTTAGGAGTCTTCGTTTAAGATTATAGATTTGGCAACTATGAGAACGTCGTTAGGCTTATCAAAAACGGATGCCAGACATCTACTGCGGGCATCAAGGCAAGTTATACAATATTAAAAATTTAAAAGATTAATACTTCACTTTATATAAACAGAAGAATATCTTTAAATTTTAACAAAAATTTATTTCCTGTGGAAAACCTTTTCCATATATATATATATATAATAATATATATATATATATATATATATATATATATATATACAGTATATATATATATATATATATATATATATATATATGAAATTATTTCACGAAAGTAATACGTGAAAAATATTTATGATGAAAAACCACGAACGAAAGGAAACACAAAATGGTGCTCAAGCGCTTTCGTCTAATGACATCCTCAGGAACACTGAAGTACATAAAAGGGTGACAGCCTATATATAGGTTACAGAAAGAAAAAAAAAAAATAAATAATATATATATATATATATATAATATATATTATATATACATATACATTAGGGTGCTTTTAAAAACTGAAAGTGTGAATTTCGGATCACGGAACCCCGCAAATGATGAGGTTCCGGGAGCAAATAAGCACATAATTTTTTTGGAAAATCATCAAATATTTAGAGGTTGCCCAAAGACCCCAAAGTTTTACCCATATGCTCATTTATTTATGCGCCCTTTTTAAGTCACTTCTAGTGTTTATTAACCCATTGATACACAGCTGCTCGTGTTCTCATCCCCTTTGGCATGCAAATGGGTCAGGACATAAGTGAGATGTGCCTCAGTCCAAGTGCTATTCGGGCCAGCAGATCCAGGTACAGATCAGCCCACGAAGCAGAGGTGAGAGCTTCCTACAAGCCTGAATGCCCTCTTGTTCTTCACTGGGATGGAAAACTTATGGCAGACTTAATGGGAAGAGACAAAATCGACCGTTTAGCCATCTTAGTTACCGGGGATGGGATGAGCAAGATTCTAGCCATCCCCAAACTCCCAGACTCCAAGGCTTGAAGCAGTATTTTCTTTCCTTGTTGGAGACCTTTCCAAAGGACCTGAGATTACGATTTTCCAGAGCTTCCGTAATGTTTGGCCGCAACTGAAATTGAATGAATACTCCACTGCCGCGGACGAAGAGGACACGGCTGCAGTGATCAGTCCCTGGCCGAGAAGATGATTCATGAAGCAAATGACCTTCTGAAAGTGAAGCATCCCAGAGATGACTACAAAGAGCTTCTTGAACTTGTAGTCATTTTCTTGGGAGGAGTACCTCACGGACGTCGGAGTCCTGTGTTCATGGCTCCAGGGGCTTTGCACCGAGCACGGTGGATGGCGCGTGGAATTTACTCTTTCAAGATTTGGATGTTCAGATACCAGTTCACGATGCACATGAACCAATGTCCTTCAATATCTCGTGGAGCAAGTAGCAGTGACCGCCTGATTTCTGGGTTGCGGGACTTCTGTCTCTTCGTTGCTCAAGATTACGTCCTTCCGTGGTTTTCAGCAAAGAAGCAGCAAGCGCTCCACGAAGCGACTTAGCCCTCCTTCAAAAGTTGCAAAACACCAACGCCGCTGGGTACAAGAGTTTTAATCGGCATCTCTGGTACCTCAGTGAAGTAAACGTGGGCCTTGCACTATTCGATCCTGCAGTCGATGATGATGAGAAGCGGAAAATGGTAGGGAATATGAATTCCGTTGAAGGGTCAGAAGCTCCCCCCCGACGAGTCTGGATTCCAGATCCAAGAGGAAAGACCCTGGCAGACTTTTGCTCTTCCAATACGTACAATCTGTTCACCCTTCTAGATCTTCCGGTCGATTTCCTGCAAGAGGATCCATCAAACTGGGAAAACCACCAGCTTTGGTTCAGCAAAGATCAGGGTGGATTCCTTAAATGTAGTGAATGATGCAGCAGAGCGAGGCATAGCATTGATTCAAGAATTCACGAAGGCTGGAAGGACTCGAACGAAGAGCAGATGCAGTTCATGATTCAAATCGTCGAAGAACATCGTAAAGTCTTGCCGACAGCCTCCAAAGCCACTTTGATGAAAAAATGACGCCAACACTCGAGGTGTCATGTACTTTAATCGTTAATTATGAATTTAGTGAATAACTCACACGATATATTTGTTCTGAATACTTATTGGAGATGTATATTGGAGATGCAATTTATCATTTAAACTGAGAATTAAAATTTCCATTGCCCTATAAATTGAAAATACCTATCAGCTGTGGGCAACCTCTAAATGTTGTTGGATTACAAAGAAATTTTGCCTGTTCTGTTTTCTCATGTATCCTCACAAATAAAGGGTTCCGCTCCCTTGCATTTTCATTTCGCATTTTTCACCATATACCATAAACACACCCTAATATACATATATATACACATACATATCTCTCTCTCTCTCTCTCTCTCTCTCTCTCTCTCTCTCTCTCTCTCTCTCTCTATATATATATATATAATATATATATATATATATATGCAATAAACGGAGAAGTAAAAATAAAAATTAAAAATTAAAGGATTATCAGAGAGGCATACAGATTTGTAAGGAAAAATATCGATTTTAGCACAAGATCAAATGAATTATAAAAATACAAATTTATACTGGAAATCTGCCCGGGTTTTAACACTGCCTTTTTTGGTTAAGTTTCGATGTATATAAAAGTAAAATGAAAATTAAAAGTTAATAAGTAGCATACAAGTTTACCAAAGATTTAGCGTTCTACCCTTCTTATCTAAATCTGTTTTGAAGGAATTCAAAACAACAGGATCGAGTTGAAAAAGACCTTTGCTTATGTTGAAGTTATTTGAAAGTTGGATAATGGCAGACTCAAGAATATTTCTATTAACAATGTTGCTAGAGTGGAATAAAACTGAAGCATTATTCCAATCAATACAGTGGGATAACTCTGACAAATGGACAAAAAGGGCACTGGACAACTGTCCTGTTCTAACGGAATATTAATGCTGTTTTATACGTGTGTGCAAATCCTTTCCCGTCTGACCTATGTAAAAGGAATCACATTGTTTACACCCAATTTTATAGATAATGCCTGAATTATTGGTAGGGCTATTTTTTACTATAATATTTTTCACAATACTGTTATATGAAAATACTACATTAATATCCATTTTTCCCGGGCTTTTTAGGCATTGCTAATGTACTTAAACTTTTGGATATTAATGTAGTATTTTCATATAACAATATTGTGAAAAATATAGTAAAAAATAGCCCTACCAATAATTCAGGCATTAATTATCTATAAAATTGGGTGTAAACAATGTGATTCCTTTTACATAGGTCAGACGGGAAAGGATTTGCACACACGTATAAAACAGCATTAATATTCCGTTAGAACAGGACAGTTGTCCAGTGCCCTTTTTGTCCATTTGTCAGAGTTATCCCACTGTATTGATTGGAATAATGCTTCAGTTTTATTCCACTCTAGCAACATTGTTAATAGAAATATTCTTGAGTCTGCCATTATCCAACTTTCAAATAACTTCAACATAAGCAAAGGTCTTTTTCAACTCGATCCTGTTGTTTTGAATTCCTTCAAAACAGATTTAGTAGATAAGAAGGGTAGAACGCTAAATCTTTGGTAAACTTGTACGCTACTTTATTAACTTTTAATTTTAATTTTATTTTTATATACATCGAAACTTAACCAAAAAAGGCAGAGTGTTAAAACCCGGGCAGATTTCCAATTTAAATTTGTATTTTTATAATTCATTTGATCTTCTGCTAAAAATCGATATTTTTCCTTACAAATCTGTATGCCTCGCTGATAATCCTTTAATTTTTAATTTTTATTTTTACTTCTCCGTTTATTGCATATATATATATATATATATATATATATATTATATATATATTTCTATTTTTCTTTTTTTTTCTTTCTGTAACCTATATATAGGCTGTCACCCTTTTATGTACTTCAGTGTTCCTGAGGATGTCATTAGACGAAAGCGCTTGAGCACCATTTTGTGTTTCCTTTCCTTCGTGGTTTTATTCATCATATATATATATATATATACGTTGTGAGTTTGTCATCTTACCACTTACCATTTGGGTTGCACAATTTCCTTCAGTCTCTTTATTTAAATTAACCTCGCTTATTGTGGTTTTGTATTTAAATATATTTAAATATTATTTAAATAAAATTTTGTAGTTTATTAACTATTTAGATTTGTAATATTTTAAATGACAAATAGCGCCATTTAAAATGTTTCTCCAGTCTTTCCATGAACGTTTTAGGCAAAAGTTTTACTTTATAAAATAGCGTTTTCATAATGTTTGTAACTAAACATTATTATCATTATCGCTAATTCTTTATATTTATTGTTATGAAAGGAGAGGCTAAAACAATCGCAACATTATCAGTAAATATTAGATTTATTCTCACGCCATTTAACATTAAATCTTTCAGTCCAGAAATAAAATCTTCATCACAGTACGCTCTCAATTATATACACACACACACACCTTTGGTTGGCTTCCGCCCGAATTGTTCATTTTGACGAAGGTTAAGCTTTTCACTCCACCTTAGACCTACAGTTTAACGTGGAATCCGAACCACGCCCCACCAGCAGCAGCAGCAGCCCAGCGTCTTAACAACTAGGCTACCCAAGGTACCAATTTATCTAGCAACCACTTTCTTTATTGTGTGGAAGGATGAACAACTGGGTTTTGCTGCGCGCCGGCTGCCGTCACCGGGTCACGAACACGGGGCCGATGGATTCGTAGTCAACGACACTAACCACTATACCACCGAGGTATATTACAGTATATAATTGAGGCGCTGCGCGCCAGATGTTCGTAAGCGCCACCCCGGGCTAAAACTCGTTTTTTGTACCAGCGTGAAGCTCAGTTTCCATACTATCCAATGTTGAGATAATTCGAAAGCTATAAATTTCATATAAACATCTTTGCGCTATCTTCAATGGTTCAAGAGATACAGTCTAATATTCATTCCCCAACTTTAACTGCGTTTTGTGGCGTTTTTTATATTTGGCGCTTACGAACATCTGGCGCGGAGCGCCTCATATATAGTATTTGCCATAATTTAATCCGATTTCGTACGATACTTTTTTTGGTTAGTAAAAGGGTCGGAGGTTAGAGAATTATGAGGATGATGTATTCGTTACATTTTTGTTTATTGATTTATAATTATTAACTTAGCTGTGTTTTTAATAGTGTTTGACATAGTATATTGACATTTTATCCAGAGTATTAAGAAGTTTTAGTTTTCAAAGGCCAAATCTAATATTTACGCAGTTTATTCTAGCCGTACGATGACTTAGCTTAAGCTATACAAGCATCAAAAAGTTTGTTTTGTCTTATCCACGTTTTTGTTATTTCATTTAATTCGTACAAAACCAATAAGAAAGATTTATAAATTGGGCCATAGTCAGCGCAGTGGGGTGGGGGCACGTGGAATCATGGTTTATGCCGCAGTTCGACGATCTTTACGAGTACATTACCGCGAGTTATCCAAGACACGAAGGGTTAACGTACATTTTATTCTAACAGTTAATCAGACTTCGGTGGGATCTTAATTACGTAAATGCGCGAGTAATGATGATAGTAGTAATGGCTCTACATAAAAATGGAAATCCTTAACCTCTTTGTCAACTTAATAATGATATCGCTGCTCCCGTTCCATCTCCAGAATAACTGCTTTTCGAAACTGGGTTTTCCCCAATTTTTTTTTCTGTAGAATTACTTGCGTAAATGAGGTGTTCTTTTTAGGATTAACGAAATAACATTTCTTATTCATTACAACTGCAAAAGAACAGTACACGATTCGATTTATTATAAAGGGCATTAGTAATTATTGTTAGACAATGTCGTGTACGGTTCGACATAAACTTATGAGGAAGCATCATTTTCACTGCCTTATGACATCTGATCAACTTGACATTTTATCGACAAATTATTATTACGGTAGATTAAGTTAGGTTAGGTTAAGATAAGTTAGGTTACGCTAGGTTAGGTTAAGTTAGTCTTTTAGAGTGTCGATGTTTTGGTCTTGCCGACGAAATAGGTATATACTGTAGGTCCCATTTTGCGGTAGGATTCACCATTTCCAAATATTTCCTTAGCACGTTTTTCACTTAGTTTTCGTTGGATTATTTAAAACTTTGTAACGTATACGAGTACTAATTTATTTTATATATTAAGTTATACCAATTTCTTTAATTTTACTTATGTTTTTACTTTTATTCAGTAATGTCTCGCACTCGTAGGGAAATTCATCAAAAGAACCTTTAATTTTTTAAGATATTAAGTTCATTTTAAATTAGTGTACATTATTTATCTTACCTAATTTTTTAAAGTTATATGAATTGTATAAAGGCTTATTAATTTTGTGCTTGAGGTTCAAACATTTACTAGAATTTCTTATTTTAACGGTTGTCGTGTTTAAAACTTCTCTCTTTATTATAATTCCTTATTTATTTTACTTTCTACTCGTTATTCAATTTCTCTTCTACCATTAATCATTCTCCTTACACGCTGTTTACTCGCTTTTCGCATACTGTATAAATAAGGTAGCCGGCCGAGTCGAAAAAACCGTTAGACAATGCAAAGGAAGACTGGGATTAATTCATACACTTATTTAACATTTCACTGACTTTATTATTTATGCCTAAATCACTTAGTTAAATGGGGTAATGCGAGGGGGAATTTAATTATAATACTTAAGACGAGAGAGACACAAAAGAATTTAAATTCACAATTACATTCTAACACAGTTTTCACATTTGCATAAAATAACATTTCACACTAATAATCAAATTTACAACCTGTAATGAATCTATAACGTGCCAAAAAAATAACGGACAATTTTCTTAACATTGGTTACACAAATTTCAAGTTCACAATCTATTCCAGCAATTCCTCATCAAAGATCGCTTTCCATTTGAGACAATTATTTATACAGTTACATAGTTATACAGTTACTATCAGGGCAACCTAGAAAAAATAAGAAAACGTTTATATAAAATACCGACCAGAGCGCACATACTATTTCACGAAAAACACAACAAATATGGACAATAATAGCACCCTTTCACTTATAATTTCATTACATAATAATTAGTACATTAATAGCTGGACGTTGTTTAGATCACAATCCGCACGCTGACAACAGACTTCTTCAATTTTCAATCGCAGCTCCTGCTCACTTCGCTAGAATGCAAGGGATTGCATCACCAAGCAACAGGTCAGCATGCTTGAGGTTGGTTCCGCTCTCTCTCTAAATGGCGAAAAAAAAACAAGAGAGACGTCCAATTCTAAAAGGATCAGGGGGGGGGGATATACTGAAAAGGGGAACCACGCACTTTTGTCTGTGAATGCTGCTCTTCCTACGTCCAGCTGAAAGACTCTACTGGCAATAATCAAACGATCACTTCGCCGTAGGCCGTTTCGCAACAAACCTACTGTATGTCTGTATGGACAGTAAAGCCTTAGACACTCGTTCAAGCTCTCGTGGCTTGCCTACCGAGTGCTAAAACACATATTTAGCGAAGTATCGAGCAGCGTGACCAGCTACTGCCCGAAAAATACCAGTAGACCATCGAAACTGTCCTGTGCCAAGTCCCTGCACATTTGGTTTCTCTTCTCTGGCTCTTCTCTTCCGAAACTGTCCTGCGCTAAGTCCCTGCGCATTTCGGTTTCTCTTCTCTTCTCATCTCCTCTCTCTCTCATCGGTGATCGATCACCTATCGGGTCAACTAAACTCAATGAATGGAATTTGAATCCAACTTAGCTGCCTCCGAATCGAGCCTCTCGAAATTTTGAAAAAAAAAGTTATTCGAAACGTTTATACTGTTACTGATTATTTTATCATTTCATATTTAATTTACCGAATTTTCTCGACAGCTCACTTCGAAACAATAACTACAAATTTGCTCTGGCCAAATTCACGGAAAAAAAATGACAAATCTCAAAATTTTGCAAAAATTTAATCACGCCTAGCTACCAATAAGGTCACTTATGGCAGTTACATCGTAGAAGATAAAGTCATAAAAAGCACGAAACAAAATTGCACAGTAGAAATATAAAGCGCCCATACATAGTAACCGTTATTATAATTTAACAAATATTATTATTCAAACTACCTTCAGAAATCACATCGATACATTTAAATACAAAAGACAAAAATGAGCCCCAGAAACTTCATGTCATCAAATCTCTGAAAATCACAAACCCCCTTACACTTTGGGGGAAGCATACATAGCGGCCACAAAAACGACTGGCCATCTAAAAGGCTCCATCTCCGGGTGAACACTCGAGCCAATGTTTTAACAGCAGTAGTAAACCCGACTGAAGTTTTAAACAATAACAATTTTCCAAAACAGTTATTAAATAAAAAAAATTAAATATTAATACTGAAAATTAATTTACTACATTAATTCCAACTTGAAAAGCTAAATTTCATAGGAAGCAAACTCGCAATTCACAAATTACTTCTGAGAGACAACTCTCTCCTTCAACACAAAACCCAGTATGGTTTGTAAATCACAAAAATCCTATAATTTATCGTTTCCAAGTGAAACTACAAATTTACATCGTTATTCTAAGTAAGAACAGATAATATGAACCTAAAAATACACGCAACCTACTATGTAAACAAAACAAAAATTAAAACAAATCAGTGTATAATGAAGAGTGTTCGCTTTGTGTTGTAAGCGAGCCTCTATAAAAATATTCCTAACCGAACCGAATTTAACTGCAGTACATCGGGAAAATTTTTTTGTAACATTTTCTATGCAAAGGCGTGAACGAAAAAAAAAAGACATTTTTCATTTTTAATACCCAAAATAAAACTTTAAACAAAAAAACACACTCCCTAACACAATAAAATTTAATTTCAGAATAAAAAAATTTAAACAGCCCTAACCATACAAAATCACTCGGAATTTGTCTTGAAAATGTAAAAGGAAAAAAGATAGACAACAAAAACAGCCCACCTACAAAAATTAATGAGTATATAAATCTATATAATTATATATAAAATTAATATACATATAAGTATAAGTTAATATATAAGTATATAATTAATGAGTATAAAAAAAAAAAAAAAAAAATTAATTTATCGAAAATTTACGAAACAATTTCTCTATTTCAATTAAATTTAGCTTATTTTCAAGTCTCACACAATTCATATACGGCAAGCATAATAAACTTAAACAGTCCGAATTGACCCAGTATGAATTAGTATCTAAGATTATTTTTCGACGTTCACTTTAAAATTAACTTAACCTATAAAGCGAAGCGATACTTGAAATTATACCCTAACCTTCGGCCTTGCCCTAAAAGCCCGTAATTAAACAATAAAATAAGCCTACCATTATATACATCCAGTCAAAGAATAATCTAAAAAACTACCTAATAAATTCTGAAAATTTTTGTTACTCATTGAATCTCTTATAATGCTCTACTATATATATATATATATATTATATATATATATATATATATATATATATATATATCATTACTAGAAATGCGTTCCCAATTTATACAGAACTTTTTAAAATCTTACCGTACCGTATAAAAATGCATGCCACAATCTATTTAAGCGCTAAAATAATGTAACTCGTACAAATTAAATGTAAAAATTTATTTACTAATCATTATCATTATTATTTTCATCACAATTATTACTAATTCAGAAAATGAAACACCAAAAAAAACTGTAAACACAAAAAGGTAGGCTGTAAGACAGAGTAAAAGAAAAAGAATGAGTCATCGGTATGCAAATTTTCAATTTTGATACTTCTCTCTCCGACCGAAGCAACGAAAACTAAAGAAAGATGGAACAAACGACTCTCAAGTTTCGACTCTAATTTTTGACTCCACATTACAAAAGAAACAGCGCGAAGAAGAAACAAACGACTCAAATTTCAGACTCAAATTGAGTCGCGACAGAGTCCGACTCCATAGAAGGGCAAATGTGAGTCGGTTTGAAAACAATCGAGATTCCAACTAAAAGGGAGAAAAAAAAACCAAAATTTGTCCGCGCGCGAAAATTACAAAGACACTTAGAATTTCGAAAGTGAGACGCCATATTCAATTACATTTACAATGAATTTTTAAGGAATGGAAAACGAAATTTACTCGCAAATGGGGGTACGCTTTGCATTTTGCTATTTAAATAATCGAAACAGAATATCTATGAATGCTATAGTACCGGTAGCAACAATTTTAACCGAAATTTTAGGCCCGTAGGAAAGCCCCGTAGTAAATATAATTTTTGGGCCACCGCTTGCCACCAAAAATATGTAGTGATTAAAACTTAAAACTTTCTTATTCTCGTTTTTATAACTATTTAGCGCGTTCTTCTATCCTCAATCTTTATTCTCGTTCTCTCTTTGTGTGTTTATACGGACGCGGCAGACTCGCTTTCGGAGGTGGGCGCCATTGTAATTTGAACAAGGCGAGGGAGACCGGGCGGTTTTAATGATACACTTATTTAACATTTCACTGACTTTATTATTTATGCTGAAACCACTTAGTTAAACGGGGTAATGTGAGGGGGAAATTTAATTATAATACTTAAGACGAGAGAGAGAGAGACAAAAGAATTTAAATTCACAATTACATTCTAACACGAAAAGAGACACCTTCGTAAACGCAACGCTGGCCGATGACTGCTGGGCATCTCTACCAAGCCTTTCGTCCCGCTTGCAAATACATTTGTTAACATCATTATCTCTATTAATTTCTTATAACCAAAAGATTCTAATTAAGTATCATCTATTATATATTTTCGCCTTTCTGTCTGTCTGTCTGTCCTTTATGCAAGCGCAAACCGTTTGACCTAAAGCTACCAAATTTGGCACGGGAACCTCTTATGGGATGAAGAATGTCAACACAGTCGGTCAGCCTGTCTGTTTGTCTGTATTACAGGCGGAAATGTGAAGCTCAAGATTTTCATGACTGTGTTCTTTTCTATAGTTTTATTGACCAAATAATTGAACCGACAGTAATTGGGAGTTCAATTATTTGGTCAGAGGGGTTTTGGGGGATATCTGATCAGATTCAGAAATCTTGACACAATGTGAAGCTCAAAATTTTCACGGCTGCGTTCTTTTCTGTAGTTTAGCCTGTCTGTTTGTCTGTTTGTCTGTGAAATTTATCCCGGGCAGTAATGGTGGAACGGTGGGGGTGGGGGTAAGTGGGGGAGAGGGGTGGGGGTAAAGGGGAGGGGTGGGGTAATGGGGGAGGGGGTTAGCCCTCAAGTTGCATAAAGGGGGGTGAGGGGTTTTGGGGGGCATTCAGTTGACCTAACCGGGCATTCAATTAACCCGGGCAACGCCAGGTACCTCACCTAGTTATAATATAAACAACCATAATTTATCGTAATTTCATTTATTTAATATTATTATCTTTTAATTTCTTATAACCAAAACATTCTAATTTTTAATTAGACATTACTACACGGTGCTCTTCAATTTCGTATAATTATTATTATTATTTGTCTTAAACCAGTGGTTCCCAACCTTCTTTTGCGCGACCCTAAATTGGCCACCAACAGGACCTTCCGATCCTCAGGCTTATGATAAAATTTAAATATGTATATAAATTTAAATTGAATTCAGAAATAGTGAATATAGTGACCTTTCGCGACCCTACTTGAGGACCCCCGCGATCCTGATTTGGGTCGCGACCCGAGGTTGGGAACTACTGGTCTTAAACGATTCAACGCGTGACCTTACACGAAAGATAGTGAGAAAAAAAAAACGGCTTTTATGATATGAGTCGTCACGAGTCTCGCTTGTTTCACCTTCTTATCAAGTTTATCCTACCAATTTTTAGGCCTAATTTGCGATAAAGATGGCGTTTGATCACAAATTTCATAGATCTTTTAAAATTTTGTTAAGCTGTGCTCAACGATGCAATTCATTCCATTTTACCTTTATCTTATTTTTAATTTACCTTTTTTACAAAATATCTTTTAAATTTATGATAATTTTACATTTCTCATTTGATTACTCATTATTTTTTTTACATTTCTACGCAGAATTATTGTATAATCCCTAAAATTACGTAAGAATTTAAATTTATATTATGTTGGGATCGCAAAATTGGGGGTAAAAAATATGATTTATGATAGAATTTTTGTAACATAATGAAAAATATAAGTTAGGTTTAATAGATAAATTATAAAGTTAGGAAATAGGCCTCGGATAAATTTAAATGAATACGTGGCTTCTGGCGCGAGAACAACCAGACAAGTCTAAACACGTTCATACGTGTTTAGGGACAAATTACTGTCCCACAAATAAGGAACAAGTTTAGCAGTCACGTGCTATAACGCCTTCGTTTTCGTCCAATCATGTCATTGAAAATAGTTTAGTTTTTAGATAGTCCTTGAAATATATGTATATATTTGAACGACTTAATAATGTAAAGTAGGCCAAATAAGTTAATTAAATAATATAAAGCAGTTAGGAAGTCGTGAAACTCATATATATACTTAAATTATTTGTAAGTTCCAGGATCAGACAAAAAAGGAACGTAAAATTATGTTTCCCACTGCGAAATGAAAACTCAATTGTGATGGGATAAAAGGCAGAGCGCAGCGCGAAGGATTCAGTCAGTACAGAAAGTCGAGAAAAAGTTGTCACCGAGAGAGGGTCGCATACAGTCCATCAGAAATTCTCATTTTTTTTCCTTTCTTGTCATTTTTGTTTTAAAAGTCCCATCGTGCCCGTGGGAATTTGGGCCCACTCTTAAGATGATCATAAAAGCGAACTC
The DNA here is from genome assembly GCA_023014485.1 of Bathynomus jamesi. Taxonomy (NCBI): domain Eukaryota; kingdom Metazoa; phylum Arthropoda; class Malacostraca; order Isopoda; family Cirolanidae; genus Bathynomus; species Bathynomus jamesi. The sequence continues at coordinate 1,040,059 of JAJOZX010000635.1, read as the reverse complement.
ATTTAATCTCCTAAAACCTACTGAAAGGGAACGTTCCTTCAGAACCACAAGCCTGCTCCCGTTTCGCGTTAGACCAGATTCCCGTTTCCATAGGCTTACTTGTCATTTTCGATTGAGGCTTATCCTCGTTTTATTAAATGTATAACGAAGTGTAGAGTTAATTTAATTTGTGAAAGAACATAAGATTAAAATAGAAAGACTTCTTGGTGTTTTTATAACAATCAAAGGTAAATTTTGAAAATATAACGATGAACAATATTAGTTCCTCAGGTGAAGGTAAGTGAAAAACTAATAGGAAGAAAAACACCAATGAATTCACGCTACGACATAAATTGTACCATCCGTATGGTGCGTGAATATCGGTGCACTTACAATGTGTAACTTCGTCACATCCACCCACGAGCGGCGCAACGGAGGAACGGTTCATTTTCATTCATGGGGGTCACCGGCGAAGGGACGTCTCCCCGGGAGAGAAAGCCGAATTCCACAATTAAAAAATTAAACTCACGGATTTTTGTGACACCATTTTACATTCACCTCCGACCATATATATTTTGTTTTCCATAAAAATTTTCATTGCGGGTAACTTGTCTCACACACACACACACACACACACACACACCACACACACACACAAACGCATAAATGTAGTCATATTTCCTCTATTTTACCACTGCACCACTTAGTCTGGATGTCTCATCTCAGGTTTTGCTTGTTCTACTTCCCTTAAAGTTCTCTTACCAACGTTTACGTTTATTTACCGATAAAAAGATAGTTGTGGAACATATTTTTTTTTATGTACGCAGGAGGGAACCAAGGGCGAACGCCCGAAAAACGTCTTTTCTCCCCATAGAAGAAGAGAGAGCCAAAATGCAATTTTTTTAAATTTTGAAAAGGTTGCGTAATGTGTAAGACGCGTGTATGTGTAGTGAGGAGTAGAGAGAGAAGCGTGTGTTTGAGAGCGTGCTGGACGGATCACGGGGTAGATGAGACGCGGAAAAAAAATTAGCTGAGGTGGACAGTGACGGGAGAAACGGGAGTTCCAGCATTCCCTATCTCCTGCCTAACGCCCGCCACGCGATACTCCCCTGGTCGATTGGTGTCTGTTAATCTTCTTCCACGTCTTCAGTAAAATTAATTTGAGACTTTATAGCTACTCCATTTTTTGGTTTTCATTTATTTATTTATTTTAGTAATCTTAATTAGGTTAAGGTAATGATTCGGACAACTTTTCTTTACGAACTTTGTAAACAATATTTGAAGTCCATGATGATATCGTTATCATTATAGACTTTCAAACGAGTTTGATCCGGGCCTAACACAATATTATAATATTACACTAAGAAAAATACTTAGTTAAAACGAGCAAATATATGAGATAAATATTTGCCAACCAATCCAAACGTTAATTCAACCATACTAAGTTCGCACTAATTATGCCCATCAGGGCATATCATACTCTGGGTTCATGGTTGAAATTTTGGAAAACAAAGTGGATAATATGTATTCCTATGTGTGTGGGAATTACTTTACGTATAAGATCTGTGACACGTGGAACAGGTTACCTTCAGAAGTTGTGAACAGTTCCTCTGTGGATCAGGTCAAGAAAAGGTTAGACCAAATCTTGCACACTATTTGAGGGTGTAGAAAATTTTTCGTGGCACCCGTTGCCATTGGTACCTCCTCGGTATGGGCCGCAAGGCCTTTTGAGGTACTTCTTTTCCTTGTAACTCTCTCTCTCTCTCTCTCTCTCTCTCTCCTCTCTCTCTCTCTCTCTCTCTCTATATATATATATATATAACAGTACATAAAAACAATCGTAATGAAAAATTCATTTCATGTATCCAATTGGACACACGTAAGAAAATTTAAAAAATTATTTCCCTCTATGAAAACTTTGTGTCCATTTCGAAACGAACTTTGAATAAAGTCTTTTCTTCACAGTTATTAAAAATATTACTTAAACAAAGTAAACAGGGAGCTTCCTTAATACTTCTAGAATGAAATTATAGTCAAAACAAATATAATAATGGTGATTAAACTTAGGAAAATTACAAAAAACACTTACCGAAAAAAATGGCGTCCACTCGCTTCTACTTCGCAATTATAACTGGCGTAATTGCTCAGAGCTATCTATTGAGAGAATGTTGAACTTCGCCTTCTGCGTCCAAATGGTTACAAAGATTCAAATGGAGTAGATTTTTTTCTAGTGTGTGTATGTATTAAACCTGTTAAGAGTTAAGCAAAGTTAATGTGTCTAAATGGCAACAAATTACGACAAAGGGTTAAAAATATGAGGTTGTGTTCAACTGAATATTTGGTATTTCAACATAGAACAGAAAACCGCAATTTTGAACATGATAACGCGATTTTTTGGAAAAGTTGCAGAAAAGAACCTCTTAGAATTAAATTTTACATAAAAATACAATTAGCCAGAGTGAAATTCGGACTCGGAAAAGTATGATATGCCCTAAATTGCCCATGTTCTTGTAACAAATTAAGTAGTTGATGTAATCATAGCATGGTTAGATTAACTATTTAGGTTGGTTGACAAATACTGAACTCCATATTTGATTGCTTTGAATAAGAATTTTCCTCAGTAAATTAATGATTGTAACGTATCAACGTGTCAGATTTGTTTAATGCATTTATTATTTGTTCTAAGTACTACTTCTGGAACAACCTTCCTCAACCCATCTTTCCATGTATGTCACCATGCACAAAGACATAGACACAAAAGCACCATGAGACACATACAGAAGTATAATATTAACATATTACAGTACAACGTAGATGGCCTCACAAACAAAATCATGCAGCTTAGGGAATTCGTACACAAACATAACATTCACATAGCACTTATACAAGAAACAAAACTAAAACGGACACACAAAACACCCACCATCCCTGACCACGGCGATCCGTCAAGATCGTACTGGGGGTAACGGGGGTGGACTCATCACTTACATACGTAAAAGCATTAGCTACACTGATGCTACCCAAAACATTACAAGCAATCCAAGCAGATAACACGATAGAAATACAGGCAGTTAACATTAAAACACGCGCAAAACACAACACCACACTAATCAACATTTACATCCCACCAGATAGTTCACCTCAGGTGCCAGCCAATTACAATCCACAGTTACACAATCTTGCCTCTCTCACTAATGTCATCTTAGGAGGAGACTTCAACGCCAAAGACACTAGTTGGTACCTGCACAACCAAAACAACACCAGAGGCGCCAACATAGCCACACAACTAAAGTTAGGGAACATTTAGACATGAGGGGAACACAATTCATGGCAGCAGCGACAACTAACCCACAACACCCTTGCCATTACATGTACAATCATGCACCAACACCTCGCACCATTAAGGTAACACCAGAGAGACATTATAACCAAATACTCCATTCCATACCGCGCCCCACAGACATCACACAGTACAGAAAACACATACACACACACCTAACCCACAAAGCACTGACACGACTCGGTCCGAATGCGGTCCTAGGTGCGAAGCCGCCACCCATTAACAGGTCAGAGATCAGCCTGAGCAGATCGGATCGAGTTAACTTAGCACGATTCCGATGTGGACATCACCCCAACTTACTAACATATAAACACAGACTAGACAACTCCATAGACGACACCTGCCACCTGTGCCAGGACACACCACAAACAATTGAACACATTATGAGAGACTGTATCGCTCTAGTACAACAACGAACACAACACAACATCACTAGTGCGCTGAACCTCTGGTCCACTCCGGAGAGGGCGATCGGTTACCTGCGTGCCGCCGGCTTGCTCGATCAGGGTGGGCTGATCAGCTAAACAACAACAACCCATCTTTCCCCCTGTCAATGACCTCAACTCTTTCAAACGCAGAGTGTGAAGACAAGACAGCTCGAAAACTGGACCTTGATTTTTGCCTCTCTTCTTCGTCTATGGGAAGGGATTGCGGGCATTCGCCCCTGGCCCCTCTTTCCTGCATAAAAAAATAGAAGTCTGCGAGTGTCAGGGGCTGGGGGATGGGAGGTTCATCCCCGAAATTTTAGTTGCAATTTTTGCGTAGAGAGTTTTGTGAAGTAATATAACATCCTTCCTGCATCTTTATTGTATTGTAGTTCACTTGAGTAAAGCAGTGTAGGCCTATATTCACATATGTAAGTAATAATGTAAGTTTTCAAAATGAGTTTAGCGGATTTATTAAGCATGCACAAATTGCATTCCATTGAAAGACAGGGTATAGACGAGAGCGAAAAAGACTGTTGTGTGGCTTTTATGAGTGGTATAGTGTCACGGTGTCACAGCCAGGAAATAGAAAAAAATCGCCGTTAACCCCCATCTCAGAAAACGTAGGTAAAGCCCAGCTTCGAATTTACCACACTTTGGCTCCACGTTCAAACGGGAGATTGAAAAGACTTTGACTTGTGATTCATTTAGTGATCTGCCTTTTGTCTGAGGTTTGGTATACCCGGGAAAATCGCCTGTTCTGAACTTAATTCGTAGTGGTACATGTGATCGGATCGCTGGGTACAACATCATCAAGAATAAGAAAAGTTTCATACGTTGTTCATCTCCTCATCCCCTCCCCTCCCTTTCTTCCCCTTTCACTCTCTCTCTCTCTCCCCCTTCTTACCCCCAAAGTCCCCTCTTTTCAAGAAAAAATTAAGATTGAGAGTATCTGTGGCCTTTAAATAGTTTTTAACCTGTATTGGGATTGCAAAATTGATCATTTATTAATAATATAAAATAGTAACATTTGGATCACCTGAAGATCAGGGCCCCCAGCCTTCTCTAGTTAGCCTTATAAGGCTAACTAACGAAAATATCACGACCTAACCTAACCAATCGTTAGGTCAACTGTACGCCCTTGACGATTAGTTAGGTTAGGTCATGATATTTTCGTCAGTTAACCTTATAAAGCTAATTAAAGAAGGTTGGGGGCCCTGATCTTCAGGTGATCCTAACATTTTTACATAAATGAAAAACATAAGTTAGTTAGGTTATAAATTCCAAATAGGCCTCAGATAAATCCCAGAAAAAAGGCTACGTGACTGCCTGCAAGAAAACATCCAAACAGGTCTCAACAGGATCTTACTGGAACACCTGACGTTTTTTCGTTTAACCAATGGGGTGTGGGGTATCAGTCACGCGAGGCCACACCTCCATTTCAACAAATCATGTATTCATAAACAATCTTAGTGTTCAAATAGTACTTGAAATATATAATTAAATCATTTAATATTGTCAAACAGGTAACATAAGTTAATTAAATAATATAAAACAGGTAAGAATTTGTAAAACTTATAATATAATGTACTTAAAATTATTTGTAAGTTCCAGGATTAATCAAAAAAATGAGGTGAGATTGTATTTTCTCAAGGCGAAATGCAAGAAGGCAGTGGAGGACAGTTTGTCATAGAGTGAGGGTTGTATACAGTACATCAGAAGATCGCATTTTCACCTCCTTGTCATTTTTGTTTTTATTTTTCCACTCGAGCCAATGGGGGGAAATGGGGCCTACTTTTAAGATGAACTTAAGCCAGCAAATTCAATTTAATTTTTCCTAGGGCCGTTTTGTGAAACAATTTTATTTCGGCCCTAAGCCTATTTGATTTCCGATCATGGTTTAGTCCCCTTTATTAATTATATAACGTAAGTGTAATTTAATTTATTCTTTGAACAAACCTAAGATTAAATATTAACGCTTTCTTAATAAAAAAGGTATATTTTAAATTGTTATTACGGTAACCGACGTCATTTAGCCGAGGTTTAAGTGAAAAATAATACAAAGAAAAACAACATAAACGGGTTCACGCTACCGTCTTCGCGTCATTAATAATATTGTTCAGTAATACTATTAACAACCTACGCACGAACGGTTCACTGAGATGGAAGAATCACCAGGGATGCCACGCCGAATACTAGGGGGTCACCGGGAAGGACGTCATCCCTAGAGAAACTCCGCATTCAACACCTGTCGAGCAAATTATTGAATTTTTGAAGTGCTCGAAAATCTTCAAAATTTTTCTCGTTCGTAGAAAAAAAAAAAAAAAGGAACAAAATTGAACTTTTTGTGTAGAAAATTGTCATTTTCAAATTATTTTTTTCTCTCGAATTTTTCGTCAAAAATTTTTTTAATTTACTGAAAAATAAGAAGCTCCTTTTTTCTTTTATTATTATTATTATTATTATTATTATTATTTCAATACATTCTTTTATAAATTTTTGTAACTTTATCAATTTATCATTCTTAATTTCATTCTTTTATGAACATTTAATGTGCAACTTTATTTTCTATTTCTTTATATTGTAGAAAAATAAAGTTTTTGTTTTGTTACTCACATTTGTTTACTGAAGTGACCACTTTCATCGTGTATTCTGTCACAAATCAATCAAAAGTACGCAAAAACTATTTTTTATATAGCCCAGCACACACACACACACACACAGATATATAATATATATATATATATATATATATATATATATACACACAGTGTATATATATATATCTATATATATATATATATATATATATATATATATGTGTGTGTGTGGAGTGAACTCAGAATGGTTCCCTGAGGTTTTTTGATACATACAGACCGTGCATGGAACGAGGAACTCTTCTGGGAAAATTAAATCCACTATTGTCCGAATAAGTAATGGTAAATGACAAACACTCGTTTTTTTATTTTTCATGATGTTAGCCCGAGGTGGGCAACGGGTCACTCGCAAAGAGGCCCCAAAAATATAGCTTCCCTCACCAGCTATCTGCAAAGCAGATAGGATCCAGCTTTGGGACAGGATGTAGGGTTTAAAGCAGCGTAGCCCCGCTACATTTAGGACCTCAATATAAGCAAAAGACTCGTTGCATTCGCGTCGGATTGAATACATCAAAGAAAAAGGGGGAACTATTATATTTTTAGCCAAAAACCCAAACTTAACCCTCAACTGACAGAATTGAGCGTCCACTTTTCAAGGCACACAACATGTCCGTTTCATGATGGGAGTGAACTCAGAATGGTTCCCTGAGTTTTTTTATGATAGTGAATTTAATTTTCCCAGAAGAGTTTCTTGTCCCATGCACGGTCTGTGTGTATCATATATTGTATATATATATATATATATATATATATATATATAATATATATATATATATATATATATATATATGATGATGAAAATAACCACGAAGGAAAAAGGAAACACAGAATGGTGCTCAAGCGCTTTCGTCTAATGACGTCCTCAGGAACACTGAAATAAATAACAAGTTCGAGACTATATATAGGTCACAATAGGTTTTTCAGTAAGATCCATGGAATGTTTTACATGTGAATTCCATGGATCTTACTGAAAAACTGAATAATATACGCACTGAAACTAACGATAGATTGATCAGTTTCGACGTTTGTTTATTGTTTACAAAAGTGCCGACTGACGATATGCTTGACTTTCTCTCCCGAGAATTACATAAGTATGACCTGCAACTACCTGTACACATCGTTTTGGAACTCATTAAACTTTGCATCAAAGACTGTAAATTCACTTTCAGTAGCGAATATTACAACAGGTTTTTGGGATGGCCATGGGTAATTTTTGGGATGGCCATGGGTAATCCCTTGTCGCCCCTCCTCTCCAATATTTATATGGAGTTTTTCGAAATCACTTACATTCCGAGAATCCTTGGGGTTGGCATCCCATGGTTGCGGTACGTCGACGATATTTTGTGTATCTGGCCCATGAAGCGCGACTTGGATGACTTCCTCCTTCAGTTAAATAATCAAGTCCCCTCCATAAAGTTTACTTTAGAAGTGGAACAAAACAACTCAATCCCGTTTTTGGACGTGCATCTACATAGGAAAAGCCCAGTTTTTAAGTTTAGTATTTATCGGAAAAAACAAACAATTTGTCCTACGTACACTTTTACTCCGGACATGACACCCCAATCAAGAAAGCCATATTTTCTTCAGTGTTTCTTTGCGCTCTTATGATCGCCAGTGCGGAATACATGGATGCTGAATTAGAAAAAATCAACAGTATTGGAAGTGATTTGTGCTACCCACCTGCTTTTTTGGAATCTTGTCTTAACAAGGCAAAACGAACTTTCTATCGTGTGAATAATAACCCTCGCACTTTGTCGAAGAATATTTTAGTACTTCCATTTCTCCCAGGCTTTTTAGGCATTGCTAATGTACTTAAACTTTTGAATATCAATGTAGTATTTTCATATGACAATATTGTGAAAAATATTATAGTAAAAAATAGCCCTACCAATAATTCAGGCATTATCTATAAAATTGGTTGTAAACAATGTGATTCCTTTTACCTTGGACAGACGGGAAAGGATTTGCACACGCGTGTAAAACAGCATCAATATTCCGTTAGAAAGAGACAGTCGTCCAGTGCCCTTTTCGTCCATTTGTCAGAGTTATCCCACTGTATTGATTGGAATAATGCTTCAATTTTGTTTCATTCAAGCAACATTGTTAATAGAAATATTCTTGAGTCTGCCATTATTCATCTTACAAATAATTTCAATATTAGCCAGGGCCTTTTATCGCTTGCTCCTGTTGTTTTGAATTCGTTCAGAACGGATTTAGACAAGAGGGGCAAAGTGCTAAAACTCTGGTAGCGCTTGAGCACCATTCTGTTTCCTTTTTCCTTCGTGGTTATTTTCATCATAAATATTATTCACGTGTTACTTTCGTGGAATAATTTTCATATATCTATATATATATATACAGGGTGTCCCAAAAGTCTCCATACATAGGGAAAATTAGCACTTTTTAGCAAAATGTAACTTTATTTACAAAACATTCTCTACATGATTGCCATTTCTTTGTAAACACACACGGATGCGTCTCTCCCACTCATGGTGAACTCGTGTTAACACATTTGGTGTTATGGACGTAATTGCACTTCGAATGCGTTCCTTTAGGCGATCCATGTTCTGTATCTTTTCCTGGTACATTACGTCCATAACACCAAATGTTTAACACGAGTTCACCATGAGTGGGAGAGACGCATCCGTGTGTGTTTACAAAGAAATGGCAATCATGTAGAGAATGTTTTGTAAATAAAGTTACATTTTGCTAAAAAGTGCTAATTTTCCCTATGTATGGAGACTTTTGGGACACCCTGTATATATATTTATATATATATATATATACGGTATCCCATAAGTCCGGCATCATAGGAAAAATAATAAAAAAAGGCAAAACAAAAGCTTTTATTTACAGAACGTGCTCAATATGTCCACCATTGTTTTCAATACACAAATTCAGACGTGATACCCAGTCAGCAAGCACACGGCGAATGATGTCAGGAGTGCCCAATAATGCCCCAATAATGCGCTGCCGCAAATGTTCAACACTCCTAATTTTCTCTGCGTATACCAGCTCTTTCAAGTGGCCCCAGAGATAAAAATCTAGTGGCGTGAGATCCAGGCTTCTAGCTGGCCATTCCACAGGCCCTCGACGTCCTATCCAATGACCAGGGAATTGTTGGTACAGGTATTCCCTTACTTGGGTGCTGTAATGTGCAGGAGCGCCGTCTTGCTGGAACCATGTTGGGAAATTTCCTTCTTCGTTCAAGACACTGGGAAATGCTTCTTCCTTGAGCATACGTAGGTAGGTGCCTCCAGTGACATGTTCATCGAAAAAGGGGGCCTATGATGCGATCCTTCCAAATGCCACACCATACCATCACCCGAGATGCACCTTGTTCCTTTGAAGAGGTATACCAGTGAGGGTTGTTTTGAGACCAGTAGCGGGTGTTCTGTCGATTTACCTCACCATTTCCATAAAAAACAGCCTCGTCACTGAACAGAATGGTGGACGGGAAATTGGCATCCCGAGCATATTGTTCCGTAGCCCATTCACAAATTCCATCCGCCGATCGGGATCATCTTCGCTTAATTTCTGTAGGATCTGAAGTTTATATGGATGCCATTTGTGAGCCTGAAAAATGCGATGGATGCTACTTTTCGACACTCCTGTTTCGGCGGACAATCGCCGAAGAGACTTATTGGAACTTCTGTTAAAATGAGCCAGGATAGCAGTCGCTGTATCATCGTCAGTGGACCTCCTTGAAGGTCCACTGCGTGGTTTATCTTCTATGGATCCTGTTTCCTTAAACTTTGCAACAAGTCTGCTAACACAACTCTCTGTTATTGGCTCGCGGTCTGGATGCAGTCTGTTAAATTCAGCAGCGGCCTCTCTTTGACTCCGATTTCCTATGAGTAGAATTATCTGGATTCGTTCTTCCTTGCTCACAGACATTATGGCCTGTAGAAAGAGAAAAATATGAATTATGGTTTGTAGAAATAGAAAAATATGAATTTCTCCTGTGATGCCGGACTTATGGGACACCCTGTACACACACACAGAGGGAGAGAGGTTTTTAGGTTCGAACCGGCATTTAAGGATAAAAGGATGATCAACTGCGCACGTCACCATTATGAAGATGTAATATCAAACGTTTCGGAAGTCAAACTATTCTCAAGTTCAATTAAGTTCAATAATTAGACAAAATTAAACAAAACTAAAGCAGATTACAATACACACACACACACACACACACACACACACACACACATATATATATATATAATATGGGAGACCTCTCACTTTGGCTGTAAAATTCAAAGTTATGGTCAGACTTTAATATTTTTTCACACCCCACAACTAATTAAATTTCCTATACGGTGAGCGGATTTCAAAGAAAACTAATGAAAATTATGGATTTATTGAACATTTCTTTATGTTATTGCAAATTCTCCATTTACACTACTACTGCATTGTCGGGTCGGCAAAAAAAAAGGGAGACCTTTTAATTAAATCCTTCATATCTCGGCAAATACGGTACATACAACCATTAAATTTTAGTATGTTAGTACTAGGTAATTTTATGGTTTGTATGCCATCTTTTAGCATTTTAGCTGAGAAATTGAATTTATGGGGAATATTCCAGAAAAATCTTGCGATAATTAAAGCGATTTTAATTAACGTAAGCCAACTGCATGAGGTTTGGACAAGCTTCTCAAGAAAATCGATAAAACAGGAGATATCAAAAGAATACCAGGTAGCGGTATTAAATTTGGCCACCAAACAGTCCTGATTTAAATCCTGTCGATTACGGCCTTTGGGAAAATTTGTCACGGAGAATTTATCGGGTCAAAGTAATAAATGTCGCTCATTTACGACAGCTTCTAGAAAAATGGGATGAGCTACCACAAGAACAAATCAATAAAGCCATAGATGAGTTCCGTCCTAGACTGAAAAAAGTTGTAGAAGTTCGTGGTAAACATATCGAGCAGTTTTTTTAACATCAAGGTAGCACCATATGTGAGTACTGTGTAACTTTTTATCTGCACATACAATGCAGTAGTAGTGTAAATGGATAATTTCCAGTGGCATAAAGAAATGTTCAATAAATCCGTAATTTTCATTAGTTTTCTTTGAATCCGCTCACCGTATAGGAAATTTAATTAGTTGTAGGGTATGAAAAAAAATATTAAAATCTGACCATAACTTTGGATTTTACAGCCAAAGTTCGAGGTCTCCTTTTTTTTTTGCCCACCCGATATATATATATATATATATATATATATAACGGGTGTGCCATAAAAAAGGGTACATTTAAAAAAAATAATTTTTAACAAAATTTACCTGAAATTATTAAAAAAAAATTTCCGAAATGCTTTACTTCCATGACAAAAACTTTTTTTATTCTTGGCGGGAATTCATCTATGGCTCGATTTATTTGTTCCTGTGGAAGCTCTTCCCATTTTTGAATGATGATCTCGCGAAAATGAGCGACATCTTTTATCCTAGTCCTGTAGACTCGCTCTGCTATGTTCTCCTATATTCCGGCCAAGAATAAAAAAAGTTATTGAAATGGGAGGAAAGCATTTCGAACAATTTTTTTAATAATTTCAGATAAATTTTACGTTAAAAATTATTTTTATAAAAAAATATTAAAAAGGTTTAATAATTTTTGCGTGTTAAGTAGAAAAATCATACTCTTTCGTTAAATGTTGATAGAATTTGAATTATTTTAGTCTGAAAACTTGTTTGCATATAGATAAATACATGTTTTATTGTGTAGAAGTTTTATTAATGAAAGCGTAACGTTAAATCGCGTAAAATTCGTGCGGTGTAGCAGCAGTAGCCCACGGAACGTCGAGAAGAGAGTATCGTTCTGTATTTTATTTCCATTTATTGTAATAATAATTTGTTTTTCGTTTAATAATTTTTAAGATCTCTACTCTACCTTTCTTCCCTCGGACCGTTACAAAGAGAGTATCGTTGCCTAATATATTTCCATTTATTGTGATAATTTGTTTACAATTTATGTTGTAACTTAAAGTTTAGGCTTTAACTTCTCTATTATGTTCCGCACACCTTGTTCCAAATTCCAATATCCACCATACTTGTCAGACAGTTTAAACTAAGTCGGAAGAAACCGAGTCGAAATTCTCGATTCACTGCGCGCTGATTCGGGTCGGGTTTCGATTCTTTTTCCGAATCGACCCGATTCGAGTTTTTCGATTCCCCGCACATCCTTAATGTAGTTGCAGCAAGAGGTTTACGTGAAGGTGTATTGGTGCCAACATCGATGTACGGCTGTGAGACGCTTCTTTGGCATCATAATTCCCTGTCAAAAGTGAGAGTAGTTGAGATGAATTTAAGAATTATGATTGGCAGAAAACGGATTGACTGTATGAGAGATGAGGATGTTTGGGAAAGGTGTGGAGTATAAAATTCATTGGATTGAGACTGGAGGATACTATACTACGTCGTGTATAGAATGAATACTGTAATGATATAATTGTGAAAAAAGTGTATAACAGTGAGTGTGTAAGTGTAAGAAGTAGAGGAAGACTGCGTAAAAAATGGGAAGATGCAGTTAGTAAGTGTGTGTGAATAAACGTAAAGTTGATATGAATGTGACACAAGAGGTGACGAGGAACAGAGAGGAATGGAAGTGGTTTGTTGTGCGTAAATGAAGATGTCGGCTTCACCTGACGTGCCACAAGAGGTGTATACCCCAAACCTCGTCATGAAAGGTTACACTTGATCCCTGAGGAGGTTGGGGTGGTACCTTATTCCAGGTGGTGATCCTTTTGTATCTCTGTGTGTGGTATTTGAGTGTTTTTAGTCCAGACCTCGGCGCTGTTCCCACTCCATTTAAGAATGGGAAGCGAGTTCTTAGATAATGTATGTACGAGTGGTATGGGCGCATGAAAAACGAGTGCAGAGCAATTGCAATATTGATCAAATCTCCCTCCCCCCAGGGTGCCAAAAAAAGAAAAAGAAAGGAAAAAAAGGGGGATTACCACCCAGCTGCCACAAGCGGGGAGAATCCACCTAACTTAAGAGACAGAGGAGAGAAGAAACTTTGGGGAGAAGGTGGGACGGCCTCACCCCCCAAAGGGGTATACCTAGCTCAGGAGAGAGAGAGAGAGAGAAAAAGAGCAACCTTCACCTGAAAGATCCAGGTGCATAATAAGAGTTCTTCACAGCATCAGCGTGCTTAACAGTGTCTTTCAGCCAGTTAACATAGAAGCCAGTGCCAGCCAGGCATATCAGCCAGTTGGGACAGTGTGTGTATATATATGACCGATGATTGCGAAATTCGAAACACAAAATCAGATAGCGATAAATAAAGCAAAAAGAGTCGCGGGACAGGCACTAAGAACGTTCAAGAGAAGGGACAGGACAGTAATGATTCCCCTGCTAAAAACACCGATCATACCAAAACTTGAATACTGCTCAGTTTTGATGTCCCCATATAAAAAGGAAGAAACTAATAAACTAGAAGAAACGCAAAGGCATTTCACAGCCAAGATTGATGGCTGCAAAGAACTCAACTACTGGGAATGCCTTAGTCGGTACTACTTCCCGTATCAGAACTACCAACAGTGCGAGACATGCTGAGGCTAGGGTTACTCCTTCATGAACAAAATACAAAGGATTTAAGGAACTACACAGAGAAAGAGCTCATAAGGGACATGATTCCCCCTCTTCTGCATCAGTGGGAAAAAGCTAATGTGTTATTCAAACCACCTGTACTCAATCAGTATAGAACTATTGAGCTAAAATTAACAAAGCTGTGGCACAAAACAGTTGAGACATCACTTGGTAAAGGAAAACTAGCAAAGAAAAATAAATTTCTGCACACACTTGATACTCTTCTTGACATTTTTAGCTGCCAGTGTCCCATAGAGTTGTGTTCTGAAGCGAATTGTTCTCCCTCATGCAGAAGAGAACCTCACCCTCACATTGATTGTCGCTGTCCTCGTGAGAAGAAGATCCCTGTTTTGGAGCTGGCTTTCATAAAGGCGCAGAGAACAAAGGCAGGAGGCCAAGGAAGTATGCAGATTGGTTCGGCAGATTATTCAGAAACCAAAAAACAGATTGTTATTGCTAAGAAAAAAGAGAAAATCCGAGAGAGGGAAGAAAGGAAGAAAAAGAAGAGTGAAGAAGCCACCCAAAGAGATGAAGAGCTCTATCAAGAGGTTTCTCACTTCTTTGAAAGCTCTTCAGATGAACAGAAAGAAGCAACATCAGATGATAGCTCCAAAATGCCATTTGAACCTTCGCCGAAGAGAATGAAATACAAGACATCTCAAACATTGTCCTTGCCAGTATTCGCCACCATACGGGGCTACGAGAGACTGCAGAGATTGCCACTGCCGCTTGGATAGATGCAGGCCTCATCAGCTGAGAGGATACATCTTTAGTGATAGATCATAATAAGAAAAGAAGAGCACAAGAAAAAATAATGAAGGAAATATCTGATCAGCATGAAAAAGATTTGAAGGAGGAAGGTCTCTCTTGCCTTTTGTTTGATGGAAGAAGAGATGACACAAAAGTTCTCCTAGAGGTAGAGGGAATGGACAGAAAGTTTCCCGGTCTCATCAAAGAAGAACACTACTCTGTGTGTTCCGAACCTGGTGGCCGCTATTTGTTTCACTTTGTTCCTGAAGCAGAAGTAGAAGGCAAGAAACATGCAGAGGCAATTGCTGATCAAATAATATGTTGGCTTCAAGAAAGAAGACTTGACAGTTCACTGCGGGCCGTTGGTGGGACTCAACTGCGGTGAACACTGGATGGCAGGGCGGTGTTATGACGCATTTAGAGACAAAACTTGGAAGAAGGCTTGTTTGGATTGTATGTGATTTGCACACAGGGGAACTACCTCTTCGTCGTCTCATCCAGGAACTTGATGGTCCTACAAAGAGCAACAACAAGTGGTCAGGCCCCCTTGGCAACATGTTAGATGAAGCAACGGAATTAGAAATAAATACAAAATTTCCAAAGGTCGAAGTAGGCCCTCCCCTTCCAGTGTTGTCTGAAGAAGTTATCAAAGTCCTCAGCACGGATCAATCTTACGCTTATCGTATTGTTCAAGCAATCAGATCAGGAGAGTTGCCTCAAAATCTGGCTCTCTTGGAGATTGGACCCGTAAGTCACAGTCGTTGGTTAACTACAGCGATTCGTTTCTGCAGGATTTGGGTTTCCAAACATGCACTGAAGGGCAAAATGCTACAGAATTTGATGTTGATTGTTGAATTTATTATTGGGTTTTATCTTCCTCACTGGTTCAATGTAAAACTTAATCCAATGTGAATGGAGGGGCCCAACCACATCTTGTTTCAATTACAGCTACTGAGAACCTAAAGGAAAGTAGTGGTGGACATCGTGTTACCTGTGGTGAGAAGGTCCGCTTGGTATGCTAGGCCAGAGGCAGTTTTGCAAGCAATACTCTGCAGCCAATGTACCAAAGAGCGAACTAAGGCTGTGGAAATCATTCTAAAGCTTAGAGGAACATCACTAGATGATGACCAGCTGGGAGACTGCTCTGTTCAGACAAGGAAGGTACCTCCGATAAACGTCAATGCCACGAACTTGTCAGAATTAGTTAACTTGAGTTCGGAAGTTTTGGAGCCACCACTGACAACATGTATAACAAACAAAGATTTAACACAACTTAAAGAGGCCCCAATGCAAGTGCCAAAGTGGCCTTCTCACACTCAGATTGTGGAGAGATGTGTGAAAATGGTCACAGAAGCAGCTAGTCAAGTTTACAGTCACGAGAGGCGAGAAGGCTACATCAAAGCGCAAGTAGCAAGCCGAATGCTGATGTCAAGGAACCGCAGCAAAAAGGAAATGACTGCATTGGTTACTTTCAAATAAAGACTCTGAATGATATCTTATTGCCACTTTAAATGTTGATAGGATGTTTGCGCACATTTGTTATTTTGTTACGAATTTACGGAAAAATTGAATTTTTTAATTAAAATTGATGTAGGTAGGAGTTATTTTGTATTGTTTTTGAAGCAAGGATATTATTTTGTATGCCAAATGATTACATTAAATTGCTACCAAATCACATGATTTTCAATTTAGTCATTTCACCCCCAAAATTGACACACCCTAATATGTACTGTATATAGAGGAAGAATTTATAGTCACCATTTTATCGTTGTCAGGGTTGGTAGTGTGATAACAGATAATAATAATAATATAATAATAATATAATAATAATGTTAATTAGGTTCAGTTGTTAATGTTAATGATTATGATTGCTTGAGGCTAGGGGTCACCAGATCTTTTCAGATCAAATAATTTTATTAATTAGGAAATTAATAGAGTGAGTTTTCTTCCTTTATTAAACAAAATAAATGATATATAAGTGAGACAAATAAAAGTTGCAGTTGTTTGAATGCAAGTTCAGTTGAAATGTGCACTTGAATAATGACTTCAATATTATAATAACGCGCGAGGAAATGAAAGCCTTTTTATAAAGTTAGGTGAATGACACCAGGCCAATGGGGCCTGTTACAATGTTGTTACATGATGAGATCTCACGTGCCACTGAGGTTTTCTTGAGGAGAGAGGCGCACGGTGTGACGTTCAGAACACAAAAGGAAAGCTTGAGGGAGTCTCGCGATGTGACGTCATCTTGGTCGCGGCTGTGTCGATGGAACAGTGGACTTATTGTCAAATGGAAATCACGAAAGTATGTGAAGGTGTCTCTGTCGCTACACACACACACACACACACACACACACACATATATATACACACCCAGTTTAAAAACTGATCATAAAGGGGCAGGCTCACCCCATTTAATATGGCTCCTCCCACTAAATAATAAGCTCCGCCTATTCATGATTATTATTTACATTCGTAAAGGCTTTTATGAATACATAATTTAATCACCTTCGTAATAAATGAGTCCAAGAGCGGAGAAAAGGAATTTGAGGTTAAAAATGCATGCGAAGAGGGGAGTAGATAAGATAAGGGGAGATAATGAAGTGAGATTTGACAGTCAAAGGCTTTAATTATTATTATTATTGCTGTTGTTTTTGGTATGTATTTCAGGACGAGTGAGTATAAACAGTCATGTAATTAACTGGGAAAATGCAAACTCGGGTTCAAATATTATTTAAAGGTAATGAAATAATAATAATAATAATAATAATAATAATAGAGATCTTATCAGTTTTTCTTTTCTTTCGTGGATGAAACGAAGGACAAATTATGACGCAATTTTGAACCTGAAAGAAATAATCGAGAAAGGTTAAAAAAGTGGTTCCAAATGGCCAAAATGGCGTAAAAGAGATGGAAATATTTTGAATAAATAAGTAGGAGACATTTATGAAAATATTTCGGTGATGCAAAACGTTTTGTACAGTAATAATTGACGTATGGAACGGGTTTACTTCAGTTTTGTTAAGGGATTTCAAGTTAGTTGGTCCCAAACATGACTGAGATAAAAACATTTAAAAATGGTGATTTGCAATTAAGATGGAAGAATATTCATTTTTACATCTGAGATTTTATTTAATTTAAACAATTAAGTCACGTAATTAAATTTTATAATCAAATTAGGTAATTAAATAATAATAATAATAATAATAATATAATTCGATGAAGTCTAAGTTAGGCCTATATAGAAGGTGTTCCCAACTCGTATTTCAAATCGCTACACGAAAAATGTTCTCTCTCTCTCTTTCTCTCTCTCTCTCTCTCTCTCTCTCTCTCTCGTGACATCGTTTCGGCTATCCGAAATAGGAAAGCTTCGTATTGGAGGGCGAAGACCAATCATTCCCATGAGAACACTGAGGCGTATGTCAGCCTGTGCAGGGAAACGAAGGCGAAGGTTAGGCTAGCCAAATGTAACGAAGAACTCCGGGTGGCAAGCCTCTGCAAGGGGAACCCTAAAGAGTTCTTCAGTTATGTTAATAGTAGAAAGCCCATTAGAAGCATGATACGTCCGTTAAAGGACCCAGCGGCGCGCTGCGAACCTCTGACACGGGCATCGCTAATGTGCTGAACGAGTACTTTGCGGGAATGTTCACCAGGGAGGACACCCGTGTCACTCCCAAGCCAGGCGTCAGGCACGAAGGTGCTGGCCTGGATAGTGTTCGGTGTACAGCGACAGTCGTTGCCGATAGAATAGAGAAACTGAGCGCGTTTAAGGCTCCTGGGCCAGACCAGTTCCTCCCCAGAGTCTTGGGGAAGTGCGTGACCAGGTGGCTCCCCACCTAGCTACAGTCTTCAACAAATTGTTGGAGACGGGCCAGGTGTCTGGTGACTGGAGGGAAGCCAACGTGACCCCTCTCTTTAAGAAAGGGGATCACGAAAGTCCAGGGAACTATCGTCCCATTAGTCTCACTTCGGTTGTAGGTAAATTATATTATTAGAGGGGATAATAGCGGATAGGATCGTTGACCATTTGGATTCCTACAAGTTGCTTGGGGACTCCCAACATGGGTTTAGACGGCATGGGTCGTGTCTCACCAACCTGCTCGATTTTTTCCACGTCATGTGAAGTGAGTACGATAAGAGTAGGGCGATTGATATACTTTATCTCGACTTTAGAAAGCCTTTGATAAGGTACCTCACCGCCAGCTAATGGCCAAAGTCGGCGCGCTGGGTATCGATGGGGAAGTGGGTAACTTGATTGGAAACTGGCTGAAGAATAGGCGGCAGAGGGTTGTAATTAAAGGGGCTAGCTCGGATTGGGCCTCGGTCACTAGCGGGGTTCCTCAGGGTTCCGTTTTGGGGGCCACTGTTGTTTATCATTTACATAAATGATATCGATGCTGGCATTGTCAGTAGGATCGCCAAATTCGCTGATGACACCAAGCTTGGGGCCAATGTTGGGACGCCCGAAGCGATCGAGCAACTGCGTGCAGACCTACGTAGGATAGGAGAGTGGTCCGAAAAATGGCAAATGCCGTTTAACTTGGGTAAATACAAGGTCATACACAATGCACATTGGCTACGC
This sequence comes from Bathynomus jamesi, assembly GCA_023014485.1. Lineage (NCBI taxonomy): Eukaryota > Metazoa > Arthropoda > Malacostraca > Isopoda > Cirolanidae > Bathynomus > Bathynomus jamesi. Next base: position 1,020,736 of record JAJOZX010000635.1, on the reverse strand, counting down.
CAATCCCAAGTCGGACTACTCGATGTTGGGGAGTAATATCGAGGCCACTGATTTGGAAAAGGACTTGGGTGTGCTAATTAGCAGCGACCTTAAGTTTACCAAACTGCGTAGAGGTGGAAAAGAAAGCCCAGAAGCTGTTGGGTTATATGAGGAGGCAATTTCGATTTCGGAACAAGGAGATTGTGCTCTCTCTGTACAATTTCCTGGTTCGGCCGCACCTGGAGTATGCTGTGCAGTTCTAGTCGCCCACCCTCAGGAAAGATATGGACTACAATCGACGCTTATGCGCCTTGAATTTGTTTTCGCTGGAAACTCGGAGGCTGCGCGGTCAACTCATCGAGGTTTTCAAGCTCTTACACGGGTTCAACGATGTCGATTTTAGAAGCATGTTTAGTTTAAATGATAACTCAACTCGCAACAATGGTTGGAAGTTGAATTTGAAACGGTTTAGCACTAGTGTGTGTGGGAATTACTTTACGTATAAGATCTGTGACGTGGAACAGGCTACCTTCAGAAGTTGTGAACAGTTCTTCTGTGGATCAGTTCAAGAAAAGGTTAGACCGAATCTTGCACACTATTTGAGGGTGACAGAATTTTTCCCTGGCATCCGTTGCCATTAGTACCTCCTCGGTATGGGCCGCAAGGCCTTTTGAGGTACTTCTTTTCCTTGTAACTCCTTCTCTCTCTCTCTCTCTCTCTCTCTCTCTCTCTCTCTCTCTGTCGTTGTTTCAAGCCAAAGTTTATTATGAAAATCTCTTTAAATTCCCTATTAAAAACAAATGAATTTTAATTAGATTTTATTCAGATTCCGAAATTAGTGGATAAAAAAAAAAAAAAAATATATATATATATATATATATAGGGTGTCCATACGTTCCGGTTTTCCGGGACATGTCCCGGTTTTCAGGGAGGTGTCCCGGTCTTTAGGAAAACGTTTTTGGGACAAAAAAATGAGTAAGGTGTGTATTATTATATTTAGTATTCATTTACTCTGTTAAAAAGTGTCTTCAAAATAAACCGATTTTTCCAACCACAAATCTGGACACACTCTCTCTCTCTCTCTCTCTTCTCTCTCTCTCTATATATATATATATATATATATATATATATATATAACGTAAAGAACGACGCTTGTATAGGAGATATTCCGCGCAAGATGAGAGAGAGAGAACGAAACAAATGAAAAAATGAGGTAACCACCCGGGAATCGAACCCGGGATCTTCCGATTGCCGGTCAGATATGATAACCACTACACCATGGGCCTCACTCATTCAAATGCCGTAATTCCTCTACATACGCGCAGAAACCAATGCCCCAAGGGGGCACCTCCCGCATGCCGTAACATTATATACATTTAACTGCAAACACGCAGTATAATTAACGTAAAGAACGACGCTTGTATAGGAGATATTCCGCGCAAGATGAGAGAGAGAGAACGAAACAAATGAAAAAATGAGGTAACCACCCGGGAATCGAACCCGAGATCTTCCGATTGCCGGTCAGATATGATAACCACTACACCATGGGCCTCACTCATTCAAATGCCGTAATTCCTCTACATACGCGCAGAAACCAATGCCCCAAGAGGGCACCTCCCGCATGCCGTAACATTATATACATTTAACTGCAAACACGCAGTATAATTAACGTAAAGAACGACGCTTGTATAGGAGATATTTCGCGCAAGATGAGAGAGAGAGAACGAAACAAATGAAAAAATGAGGTAACCACCCGGGAATCGAACCCGGGATCTTCCGATTGCCGGTCAGATATGATAACCACTACACCATGGGCCTCACTCATTCAAATGCCGTAATTCCTCTACATACGCGCAGAAACCAATGCCCCAAGAGGGCACCTCCTGCATGCCGTAACATTATATACATTTAACTGCAAACACGCAGTATAATTAACGTAAAGAACGACGCTTGTATAGGAGATATTCCGCGCAAGATGAGAGAGAGAGAACGAAACAAATGAAAAAATGAGGTAACCACCCGGAATCGAACCCGGGATCTTCCGATTGCCGGTCAGATATGATAACCACTACACCATGGGCCTCACTCATTCAAATGCCGTAATTCCTCTACATACGCGCAGAAACCAATGCCCCAAGGGGGCACCTCCCGCATGCCGTAACATTATATACATTTAGCTGCAAACACGCAGTATAATTAACGTAAAGAACGACGCTTGTATAGGAGATATTCCGCGCAAGATGAGAGAGAGAGAACGAAACAAATGAAAAAATGAGGTAACCACCCGGGAATCGAACCCGGGATCTTCCGATTGCCGGTCAGATATGATAACCATTACACCATGGGCCTCACTCATTCAAATGCCGTAATTCCTCTACATACGCGCAGAAACCAATGCCCCAAGGGGGCACCTCCGCATGCCGTAACATTATATACATTTAACTGCAAACACGCAGTATAATTAACGTAAAGAACGACGCTTGTATAGGAGATATTCCGCGCAAGATGAGGAGAGAGAACGAAACAAATTAAAAAATGAGGTAACCACCCGGAATCGAACCCGGGATCTTCCGATTGCCGGTCAGATATGATAACCATTACACCATGGGCCTCACTCATTCAAATGCTGTAATTCTTCTACATACGCGCAGAAGGGTGGTTACCTCATTTTTTCATTTGTTTCGTTCTCTCTCTCTCATCTTGCGCGGCATATCTCCTATACAAGCGTCGTTCTTTACGTTAATTATACTGCGTGTTTGCAGTTAAATGTATATAATGTTACGGCATGCGGGAGGTGCCCCCTTGGAGCATTGGTTTCTGCGCGTATGTAGAGGAATTACGGCATTTGAATGAGTGAGGCCCATGGTGTAATGGTTATCATATCTGACCGGCAATCGGAAGATCCCGTGTTCGATTCCCGGGTGGTTACCTCATTTTTTCATTTGTTTCGTTCTCTCTCTCTCATCTTGCGCGGAATATCTCCTATACAAGCGTCGTTCTTTACGTTAATTATACTGCGTGTTGGCAGTTATATAATATATATATATTATATATATATATCTTATATATATATATGTGTGTGTGTGTGTGTTGGTTGAGTGAAAAATGGAAAAGCAATTTCCTTAGAATGAATAATAATAATACTAAAAATGGAAATTAACACCATGTCAAATGGAGGTAAAGACAAACATTTTCATAACAGATGGCAAGACTGTTGATTAGCTTTTGTAACTACCGCATATTGTGTGAATTTTTAATTTTTTGCATTACGCTGTATTGACCACGTCTCGTTACCTCGAGGAAGCTCGAGATATTGTGGTTAGTCAACATTTGCGAAGTTGAGTATGTTGGTGGTAACTCTTAAGTTCTTAAATACCTTAAAGCGGATTTATTTAGGGTTTTGCCAGAACCTTTGTTATAATTAACCCAAAATTAGTGTCCAAAAGTATTAGTGGAAAAAGTATGAAAACGAGTGATTTTATCTTCGTTTGCTTTAAAGTAAAAACTTCAATATTGGGTTTCTTACGTCTGAGTCGTCCATCAAAGAGATGGTGATGATCTGAGACATGGACTTAAATTCTCGCACTTCCTCTATTCGTTCGCCTCTGTTTCGAAAATATTAATTAGCCGACCGATTTGAGCTTTTGATCAGAAGCAAATGCGTAACCTTGGTTTTAGTCACATTAAAATTCATATTATGGTTATGCGAATGCAATTCGTAAAATTTTCTAAGATAATCCAGACTTTTAACGGAAGGGTTTATTATTCATACCATATCATCGGTATACACTAAGTTATTTTTATCCTCGTATTACACTGGTATGCATCAATTTGCTGTCAAGGGTTTTGTAAGTGATTCTTATAGAGTTTTACCTGCTGATTTCGAATCTGCAATCCGTTTTTCTCAATCAGCTCAGGTTATCCGGCTATGGCCTCATAAGTAAAATAGAATTTTTCGTGATTTTGTCAAAGCGGAATTGGAACAGTAACATCTATCATCACTTGTTTCACTTGTATAATATCTTTTTTTACTTTTCAGGCATATAGATAAAATATTTCATAATGAATAGAGCGTGTAAAAATGATCCCAATAGATTCTGCTACATATGTGGGACGGTTACCATGCCAAATAACCAGTCCCAAATCACTAAATTTGTGAAGACAATGTATAGAGCATACTTTGGAATTAAGCTAGGGGACCAGGACAAAAATTTCGCCCCTCATATGTGCTGCAAGACGCGCATTGAAAATTGAGAAGATGGGCAAAGGCAGAGCGAAATCTTTGCCTTTTGGAATTCCCATGATTTGGAGAGAAGGAAAGGATCACGTGACAGATTGCTATTTCTGCATGACAAACCTCCAAGGTGGGCTTATAAATTTATTTTTCTTAAATATTTTGAAATCCTCGTATGAAACTTGACATAATAATATTCACCATAATGTAATATTCACCATATATAGCATAATATTCACCATAATGGTAATCATACATTTACATATACATATTGTTATAGAAAATACATTTACACATACATATTGTTATACAAGTTACATTTACATATACAATGATTGTATATTTTCTTTCTTTTTCATTCATATTGTCCCCGAAGGGACAATATGAATGAAAAGAAAGAAATATACAGACTCCATCGACCTATTTCATATCTTACAGACCGCAGCCTTCCCTCACGAGCCGCCACTGTCTGAATGCTTCTTCTATTTCATATGCAAGTTTTATATCCATGTTTCTGTGTTTCTATTTTCAGGAGTTAACAAGAAGAATAAACACATTGTTGTATACCCTGACATTCCTTCTGCTATGAGACCTGTACCCCATGGTCCTGGAATTCCAATACCCGACCCACCTCAAACCCTGGACTTCGATGATTCTGATGATGAATCAATGACCAATGCCAATGACCAGTCCCAGTCGTATATACCTCAAAATACCGCTTCAAATGAGCCGAGGCCTCTCAACCAGGCCAAACTTAATGATCTTACCAGGGATTTAGGACTTTCCAAATTAGCTGCCGAGATCTTGGGCTCACGACTTCGAGAGGACAACTTGCTGGCTCCGGGAACAACATTCTCCTGGTATAGGAAACGAGAGGAAGAATTCCGCAAGTTTTTTGCAGTGCACGAAAATACCTCTTCCTTAGTGTACTGCTGGTGTGAGGGGCTAATCGAATCCTTGGGCCTGCCATATAACGCATCAGAATGGAGGCTATTTATAGACTCGTCTAAACGAAGTTTGAAAGCAGTACTTCTCAACATTGGGAATAGGGTTGCATCAGTCCCTGTAGCACATTCCGTACAACTTACTGAGAGCTACGATAACATGAAAATTTTACTGGATGCTCTCGTATACGACCAACATAACTGGAGGATCTGTGGAGATTTGAAGGTAATACTAATATCATAAGTAAACTATTGCTATTGACTATGTTGTTTTTCCAAAGGTTATTTGAGAGCGTATAAGAACACTTAACTTCCCCACAGAAGTGATACAGTCCAATGCATAGATTTTTTGTCTGATAGAACAAATTCTCTAAATTCTTTAAATATTTTTTTTTTTTCAGATTGTGGCATTTGTATTGGGAATGCAAGGGGGATACACGAAATACCCATGTTTCCTCTGCAAATGGGATAGCCGAGCGGATGAGAAGCACTATGCACAGCGTGAATGGGCATCCAGAGAGAATTTTGAACCTGGGTCGCATAATGTCGTTTCAGTGCCCCTTGTACCACCAACAAAAGTTTTGCTCCCACCACTTCATATTAAGCTGGGCTTGATGAAAAATTTCATCAAATCAATGAATAAGGAGGGTTCAGCATTCCGATATCTCGAGAGTAAATTTCCTCATATATCTGATGCTAAACTAAATGCTGGGGTTTTTGATGGTCCTCAAATTCGAACTTTGATCAAGGATACTCAGTTCGAAAACGCAATGACTCCAACTGAGAAGAATGCCTGGCAGGCATTCAAATCAGTTGTCACTGATTTTCTTGGCAAGCGTAGAAGTCCAGAATACGAGTCCGTTGTCGAAAACTTGATGGAAGCTTTCAAAGCTCATGGGTCGCGCATGTCCATAAAAATGCACTTTTTGTGGTCCCACTTGGACTATTTTCCTGAAAATTGCGGGGTTTAGTGAGGAACAGGTGAACGATTTCACCAAGATATCAAAATAATGGAAGAGAGGTACCAGGGAAACTGGGATATCAATATGCTGGCGGACTATTGCTGGTGTTTGAAGCGAGACGTGCCCGAAGAAAAACACAGACGGAAAGCCAAAAAAACTTCATTCCTTCCTCAATAAACTTTTTTCCATATTCATTGTATGAATAAAAGTATTTATTCACACAATGTTTTCATTTTTCACGAGTGTTCTTATAATATTACTCGTATCTACAGTGTTTAAGCTAAAAAAAATCAATAAATTTGGGGATAAAATTGGACTTATAATAAATGGCCAATAGAGAAAAAACCTGACCTGATTGAGGAAAACCAATGCCATTTTCGAATTCAGCATGGTCGAATTATATAATATGAGTTGAAAAAACCCTCACAGCAACCAAAAAAATTTCATATGCATACCAGTGTTATCTATACAACACCCACTGTTGCCTCATTAAGAGAACTAATTAAATGAACAATATAGGCCTAAAAAGTAGGGGAGAGAGCGAGGAGCCTCGTCTAATTCCCCATGCATGAAGGACCAAAAAACACTCGAACCGGTCTTTACATATTTTATATATTAAGTTGCGCGTCAGTTACACATTTTAACGTAATATTTTGTAATTCTGAATTCAACGTGCAACATTAGCGTAACATTTCCAGCTTTAACCAGAGTAAGGCTCTTTTCCTCTATTTTGTTCCATAACTTTTGTTGTTGAAGAAACGAGTCCCTTATCCAATATTTCGTTCCGTAACAATTTCATAACTTTTGTTGCTGTTTTTATGATTCACATTTATCAGTTAAAGGAAAAAGTGCGCTGTCTGTCTTTTTTCGTTGATATTTATGAAGTATCTGGTGAAACCCCTTCCAAACTAATTAACTATCCCATTAATTATCTCGACAACGCGTTGAGTTCCCCCCCGAAAAGGGAAGAAGTGTGGTGCAACTCCTTTTTTCGGTTGCGCTTATTGCGCGCGCGCGCGTTCGTTTGTTTCAGGATGACTCTGCCTATCCACTCGGATGGCCCTTCAATTTTATACGCGTAGTTTTCTCGGCTTACTCGAAGCCCACTTTGAATTTCGAAGTTCAATGTTAATTTACCCTCAGCTTACGAGAGAGCCCAATGGCAAGCATAAAACAATACCCTCCCTCGTATAAAGTTTATTTTATTTCACTCAAAATAGGACATAAATTGAAAAGAAATATACGGATGTCCGATTACAAATTTTGTTCCAAAAATCAAATTTTCAGTTTAAAGAAAATGTTTTCAAGTATTTAAGTCTCAAAAAGCATTTGCGCGAATTCCGCAGGTTTTCCAGGAAAAAAGTCCGTCAGTTAAATCAAGTAAATTTTTTTAAGGCTTCAAATGGTCATGCACTAACCACAGGTTTCCTCGGAAAACAAGATCACCACAAGATATTTACGCTCCCCTGAGGAAACATAATATTTCGCAAACTTACAAGTTTAACATTTAATGTGAACAATAATTAAATTAAAATAAATTTCACAAAGTTCTTTTTCTGTCGGCTAACATTAAGCTCTTCCCACTAAGTTCGCGTAAAACAAAGGAAATTCAGATTTTCGTACAACGTGAAACTGTTTTTAACTCAACTTCGAAATTTTCAATGATGCCACAGAGTTTAAGGATTTAGTTTTACGAGCCACTTTAACTTTTGAGGAAGGAAGTACAACAAACTTGGAACTACAACAAACTTAGAACTCCAAGTTACACCTTAAAATTACAAGGACTCCGCCTTACAGTACTGTGAATGACCTATCAAAAACATTTTCATTACATGAGGTCATTCCTACGAAAGCTTTCATCCATACATAAGGGAAGAAGGAGTTTCCCTTTGTCCTCACTGGGTGTTACAAGAATCATTGTCCTTTGATTGGACATTGACATTCCCTTCAAAGGAAAGCTGCTCCTTTTCCTTAAAAATCAACTAAAAATGAAATCCTTTCTTCGAAGCCACTTGTTTCCTCAAATTTATGACCAACCTTATGGTTCAATTTAACAAGTGTGTTCGAAGTCAGTTTCCAAAAGTTTAACCACGAAACGAAGAGAAAACAAACCATCTTACATTTGAACCAGGTCAGTTTGTTTTCCCTTCCTACGAACTGGGAGGCGCTTCTGAAGACCCTACCATAAATCTCTACCTCGAGGCTGACGTGGGTGATACAATTACCGTGAGAAGAGACAAAAATTAAAATCGAACGAATTTCAAACAATTTAAAATATTTTTTATTTTTTAACACTGTAGCAAGAAGTCTATTGATATTCTTCAATAACAATAATCTAAACTACGTTTCTTTAGAGATTTAAACAACAAACATCTTAAAACTAAAATTTTTGTTCCTATTTTAGTAAGAGATTTAGGCACACAAATTTGCCATCGCAACAAAAGAAACCGGGTATGCCATTTCGGTGGTGATGCTAGTGACGACGAGACCTTAGGGCAGTGGCCCGATCCTTCTCCTCGAACATTGTCGGTAGAAATGGTGGCGTGACTGAGAAGTTTTTAGAGGTCTTATTTTACGAGACACTGGATTAATTTAACCTTTTGACCTGTCGTCTTTCGAAACTAAACAGAGAACTATTAACTTGAGCAAATGAGAGATGCAGAGTCACTACTTCATTAGCATAGTTTAAATGCTCATCCGATAGGTCACTTACACCTGGAGAAAAACCGGTCTAATTCTTTAATCAAAATTTCAACTTCAAGTACTAAAGGCAAGGGTATTTTCATTGGTCCCGCTCAAGAACGTTCCAATACAAACTATATTAAGGTTAACCCTGTACTCATGCATACAGTACCCACGAAATTAAGGATTTTGAACAGGATATTTTTAAAACATTCACTTTCTGCTTCAACGCTCGCGCGCGCGCGCACACTGTGAAACAACGTCCTCAGTCCATCTTTCTCCCTATCTATGACTTCCAATCTTTCAAACGCAGTGTCCAAGCATCTCGAAAACTTTGGACCTTGATTTTGGCTCTCTTCTTCTCTTCTTCTATGCGGGGGAGGCATTTTTGCGGGCATTCTTCGCCCATGGCCCCTCCTCCTTGCATAAAACACACACACACACACACACAGAACGTGGGCGTGTTATTGGTAATGGGGGCGAGTATTGCCCCTAGACGAGCCGCCGTAACCAAAATATTGCGAGGGCACACGCGATTCCCCTGCATGAAAAGAGGGGAATAAGTTAGTGGGGGGTGGGGATAATCAGCCTCCATAAGATGAACGGAAGACAACTGATGAGGTCAATGAAATAATTTAATGATGCGCGAAAAATGACGGAAATGACGCGAGTTTTTCCACAGTTTCCTCGCGTCATCGAGTCAAGAGGGGAAATGAGGGGTTGTGCAAATTTACGTTCGGTGCGACCTCTCTCTCTCTCTCTCTCTCTCTCTCTCTCTCTCTCTCTCTCTGGGCTACGTCGTAGTCACATTGTAACACCCCTTCCCGTAGATCAGCAAGTCCTTTGGGGGAATGCAATACCGCACTATATAAGGATAAAAAGAACATTAAATGCGTTTGAACGGATCTCCTTGGGGGTCCAGGATGGCGCAGTCGGTAAAGGCGTTCACTCCGAAATTACGTGACGCTGGTTCGAATCCCACTGCGTGACTTTGACTTCCTGTTTCGCACTCGAATACCTTCTCCTTTCTTTCTATATAGAGATGCTAGATAGACAAACAGATAGATGAGATATAATTATAGAGAGATAATAAAGAGATGAAGCCAATTTGAACAATTGTTGAGTAACGATATTTTTTTTTAAGGTTTCGAATCGTGGGGTGGATTGGGGGCCAGCGTCCACCTTCCCTGCCCACCAAACCCCAAGGAGCAGGGTGACCACCCCGTTTTGACCTTGTGGTTCAAAGGAAACAATTCGGACGCCATTTACAGGTTGGTTGATCGTTTTTTTTTGTTTTAATAACTTCGTTACTAAAGACCATTTTCACGGTGAGGTCATAAAGGGGTCACGAGGTCAAGTTGGTGGCACGAATGACCTTAGCGTGGAAAAAGTCTTTATTAATGGCTTTTGTTTGACGTATTTTATTTCGTAAAAATACGCCCTAATTGCTCGGAATGTATGAAGCTCAAAATGTTGGGAGGCCACGTTCTTCTTTCAGATGTCCAACTGCCGCCGGCCTTCAGTGAAGCCTCAGAAAAGCGCGAAGCCAAAATGAAACCTTTCATATACACGGAGTGTCTCGCGACGAAAGGATAACTAAAATCAGGGTCTGGGGATTGGGAATCCCCTCCTTACGGGAGGTTAGGGGATGAGGCTAGGAGATTCCGACCAACATACGATGGGCAGTCACGGTCGTCACTATTATTATTATTATTTAATTAAGTCAGAGTGTAATTATGAACACGACGTCTTTCGTCAACGCTTCAATGTTGCAAGTCACTCCACAACACGATCGAAAAAAAATAGGCTTTCCATAAGCCCAACAACACACACACACACATATATATATATATATATATATGAGAGAAGAGAGAGAGAGAGAGAGAGAGAGAGAGAGAGAGAGAGAGAGAGAGAGAGAGAGAGTTTTTTATATGTTAAACAATTGAATTGAAGTAAATATCCTTTATTAATTAATAATAAAATAAATACATTGGTTTGACAATTTACAATGACATAAATAATTGTGAAGCTCGACTATTTATTTTATTTTATTTGGTCCTTGACCTTTAGGCTTTACTGGGCTCTTATTAAAAATAAAACGGATACTTATTATTAATTAATAATGAATAATTAACTAAGTGAATAAGTATTATTAATAGTTAAAGTATGTATTAATCTTAAATTAGAATTATCGATATAACAAATGCAAGGTCATTATTGGAGGTGTTATACCAATATCATACAAAGAAATCAATATTATACACGAGAGATAAGAACTGAACAATCGCGAATAATGTGTCTTTAATCCTAGATTACACACCAGAAATGAATAAACAATGAAAATGGGTAGTGTTTGAGATGAAGACAATCTAAATTGAAGTATAACGTGCTTTGATCTATTTCTGGTCTGATACGAGTGGATTTCTTGAGTTACAAAATGTCTATTTACCCATTGTAAGTTAATGATTTTGGTCTTACATTCGTAAATAAAAATAAAATGTGCCACTTTGGTTATATCGTTGAGCTTTAGTAGGTTTAGCTCTTTAAATAATGCACTAGAGTGATCAAGGAAATCAGCATCAGATAATAAATAACCTTATTGCTCTTTTTTGGATGACAAAGATACTGTTTAATGCGTTGTTAGCGGAGTTTCACCAAACAAGGGTGCAGTACGTTACATAAGGAAGAACAAGAGTATGATAAAGAGTCAATAAAACTTGTTTAGGGACTACATTTCTAAGTTTAAACATTATAGCAACGCTCCTTGAAACCTTTTTCGCGATATAATTTACATGATCACTCCATTGCAAATTCTTATCTAGCATTACACCAAGAAATTTTGTTACAGTACACTCCTTTACAGCGATTTCATCAACATTAAGTTCATCAAGATATCCATTTCTTTTATTAGTAAAAATCATAAACTTTGTTTTACTGGTATTTAGGAAGAGTTTATTGGTGGTCAACCATTTCATTACACTGATAAATTCTGATTTAAAAAAGGTAGTTTGTACCTGAAGCGGAAATTTATTGCGTTTGTTCAATGTTGCGTATAAGAAGTTAACCTTTGTTTGGCTTCCGCCCGAACTGTTCATTCTGGCGAAAGTCAACCTCGTTGCTTCACCTTCGACCTACGGCTTAACGTGGACTCCGAACCACGACTTACCGGGGAAATCGATACTTACGAAGTCCTCGCCCAGATTCGATCTCACGACTCCTCGATCAAGAGCCCAACGTCTTAAAACGACTAGGCTACCCGGAGCATCCATTTATTTACCAACCAATTTTTTTGTATGGAAGGATGAACAGCTGGGTGAACAGCCGCACGCCGACTGCAATTGCCCGGAATGAAGCCCGGGGCGGGTGGATTCGTAGTCAGCGACCACTATCCCACCACAAATAGCTGTTTGATATTTTTGTTTGAATGTAATTGAAATAATTTATAAATGTACTTTCCGAGATACGTTTAAAGATGCGGAAATTATTTGTTAAAGTATTTACAATTTATGCTTATATACATTAGTTATTGAGTGGAACGAGAGTTTTACATTTTAAACGAAAGAACGAAAACTTGACAATAGTCTTTGTAAATGTAGGTTAAGTATATGTTAGATTGGATTACGGTAGGTAAAGCGGGTCTCACAAATAATGACATTCTCAAATTAGCGTGAGACGAGACATGGTGGTAGAATGGCAATGTGTAATACGAGTCGTTCTTTCACTATGAAATAATTCTTTGACTCCAATCAAACTAACGTGATCGCGTTTCATTCGTAATCTTCGCTTATCGCGTAACCAGTTCAGGGTAAAAGTTAAGATTCATGACAATAAAATTTTTAAGAGTTCAAAATAATGACCTAAACCTAACCTAACCTAAACTAAATTAATTTAACCTAACATAATTTAATATTGAATAACTTACCTAAGATAGAATCGTGAATCTGTTATTTCGACCAGTTCAAAGTTATAATTTTAAAGCATATTTCCATATACTGCGCGTATTAATATAAAGGAATACGAAGGACGCGAAACAGCAGCGAGTCTGGCTCGTCCCTACGAGGTTGTCTGTTTAAGAAGGAAGATTAAAAGAAGGAAGAAAATTTCATAGCAAAGAAGAGAAAAAAAGAGGTTGAGAAGAAGTAGGAAAGAAATTTAAAGATAACGCGAAAATTTTAAAATACAGTGGAGGGAATTAGAGTGAAAATTCTACATTATTTCTACGCGCTAACAAATGCTTCCAACTGCGGGGGTTTAAGGCAAGATAAGCATCTAGTTTCTTTTTAAAGAATTCGATCGAATTGCTTTGAACTCCGCTCGCTGGCAATACATTCCACAAATTAAATATACGTTCTTGAAGAAAAAATGTTTATCTTCATAACAATTAAAACGTTTATCCACTAATTTGAAACCATTACCGCGAGTTCTATCCGCATTTGTGAAGGGGAAATATTTTTTGGCGTCGATATTATCAAAAGCTTTAATCATTTTAAACACCTGCATTAAATCTCCTCGAATTCGCCTTTTACGAGTGAGAATAAATTTTACGTTTCTAAATATGGGGACCAGAATTGTACGCAGTATTCCAGGTGGGGGCATACTAAGGAATTCTATAATGTTAGCATTGTTTTCTCCGACTTAAATTCAAATGATCTACCAATAAATCCTAAGATTCTCTCTGCTTTTCTGACCGCTTCGATACGTTGCTTACTCGGTTTAAGAGTGTCGGCAACAATAATAATAATACCTAAATCTTTCTCTTCCGTAATACTCGTTAGTGTCTTGTCGCGGCGCGTAAAATACTTTTCTTTAATATTGTTTCTACCGATATGCAACGTTTTACATTTATCTATATTAAAGTTCATTATATTATATTATCCATATTAAGTTTCTGCCCACTCCAGTAATTTATTACTTATTAATATCTTCTTGAATTTATTAATATCCGCTTGAATCTGCAAACGTTCTGTCGCTGATTTTGTTCGTCCCCCCTAGTTTAGTGTCATCATCAAATTTTGAAATTATACTGTTAAATATACTAATAATAATTTTCAAGTTGATGTCATTGATATAAATAATAATAATAAAAATAATATATATATATATATATATATATATAATATATATATATACAGGGTGGGCCGTAAGTTTCCATACATAGGAAAAATTAAACGTTTGTTTTTATGTTTCAGATACCCTAAGAATATGCGTTTGACGTAAGATCTTGTTTACTGATGAAGCAAATTTTTACGTCAATGGAGAGGTTAATCGGCAAAACATACGTTATTGGAGTAATGCTAACCCTAACTGGCTGAGTCCGACGAAGATGCAAGGTGCCGGTAAAGTGATGGTGTGGGCCGGGATATGGGGTGACAGAATTATTGGACCAATTTTTTTTGTCAGTGGAAATCTTAATGCCGAAAGGTATCTTAACATGTTGCAAGAAGAGATTTTCCCATCCCTGCTAAACGAGGAAGGTAACTTCCCAGTTTACTTCCAGCAAGATGGAGCTCCACCTCATTATGGTCTTCACGTGCGTCGGTATTTGGATCAGCAGCAGCAGCAGTTTCCGGATGCTTGGATTGGTCGGCGTGGTCCTGTGGAGTGGCCTCCCAGATCCCCAGATCTCATCACCCCCCTTGATTTCTATCTTTGGGGGCACTTGAAGGCCATGGGTATCAGGAAAAGATACGAGACATAAATCATCTAAAGGAACGTATCACCAACGCCATTACAAGCATAACGTCAACTGTGCTAATGCGTGTTCATCAACAGTGGGGAACACGTATTGAAATGTGTTTTCAAAACAATGGCAACCATGTAGAGCATATTATATAAATAAAAATGGTTGTCCATAACAAAATGTTTATTTTTCCTATGTATGGAAACTTACGGCCCACCCTGTATATATTATATATATATATATATATATATATATTATATATATACACACACACACAGTGATACACGTATGTACAGTATTTTGGTATTTTGTTGTGTATACGTAGTGTATATATGAAAATGAAGAGGTTTATCTAATATACTATTTCAGAAATGAAGCCTTATATACTGTATATATATGTAACAGTTTTTTTACGCACACCTACAGGTCGCTACAATTGGTGTAGAACAATGCGGTTTTCACCATTCGATGCGTCTTTTTATTGCGCAGTGCCCATGCTAAAAAAAAATTCCCTAACATAAATCCTGCCCCCCCCCTTTTAGGGGTACAGTTCTTCCCATTTCTTCATTTTTAATCATAATTTTGGCACAAAATGGGGGAGGGTGGGGTAATGGGGGAGGGGGTGGGGTTAATGGGGAAACTCAGAAAAATAGATGCGATATATATATATGTAACCAAAAAAAATTAAAGTAAATCCTTTGCAAGGTGCCAGCCCCCTTCAAAAAAATTTAAAGTAAATCCTTTGCAAGGTGCCAGTCCCCTTCCCCCCTTTGGGTAATGGGGGAAGGGTGGAGGTAATGGGGGAGAGGGGTGGGGAAAGGGTATTGGGGGAGAGGGGTGGGGAAAGGGTATTGGGGAGAGGGGTGGGGTAATGGGGGAGGGGGTGGGTTAATGGGGAAACTCAGAAAAAAAAATTGGTGGGGTAAATGGGGGAGAGGGGTGGGGTAATGGGGGAGGGGGTGGGGTTAATGGGGAAACTCAGAAAAAAAATTGGTGGGGTAAATGGGGAGAGGGGTGGGGTAATGGGGGAGGGGGTGGGTTAATGGGGAAACTCAGAAAAAAAAATGATAACCAACATCGATTCCGGTCAGGAAGATCATGCTTATCACAACTAATGGAACACTATAACAATACTGGCTAAAGTGGGCCCTACGGGCCCATTTAGCTATGCCCGTGTTGCTGGGGCCTTTGGCCTCATTAATTGGGGAGCCGTAAAAATATTTAGTCTGTAATGGTTGCAGCACCAGTATGAAAGTGCATAAAAAGAACTCATTTGGTAAATTTTTGAACTTAGCCGCAGATAAATTTTGGGGGCATTCAGTTGACCTTAGTAATGGGGGAGGGGAGGGGTGGGGGTAATTGGAGAGGGGTGGGGTAATGGGGAGGGGTTGGGGTAATGGGGGAGGGGTGGGGGTGATGGGGAGGGGTTTAGTCTGTAATGGTTGCAGCATCAGTATGAAAGTGCATAAAAAGAACTCATTTGGTAAATTGTTGAACTTAGCCACAGAATAAATTTCGGCTCAAAGCTGAACGCAAAAGCAAATATTTTTTACACTTTTTAAAATTATAATTAAAAGTAGAATTCATTACGCCTTTTTCTAATGCATTAAAATACAAATATCGCCCATATATATATCAAGAATCTTCTCTTTTCGAGCGTCACAGACAGACTGACATTCCTGGGTGTTTATAGTATTAATTATTGATGCACTCGAAACAATGAAAACTAAATCCTTTGCAAGGTGCCAGCCCCCTTCCCCCCTTTGGGAGTAATGGGGGAAGGGTGGGGGTAAATGGGGGAGAGGGGTGGAGGAGGGGGTATTGGGGGAGAGGGGTGGGGTAATGGGGGAGGGGGTGGGGTTAATGGGGAAACTCAGAAAAAAAAATGATAACCCACATCGATTCCGGTCAGGAAGATCATGCTTATCACAACTAATGGAACACTATAACAATATTAGTGATGCACTCGAAACAGTGAAAACTATGATTTGGCGGGCCGCAGGGCCCCCAATTACTGTCGGTTCAGTTATTTGGTCAATAAAACTATAGAAATGAACGCAGTCATGAAAATCTTAGGCTTCAAATCCGAGTTCATTGTATTAAGATTTGTGAAGCTTTAGATTTTCATGGCTGCGTTCTTTTCTGTAGTTTTATTGAATGAATAATTGGTTTGCCAGTAACTGGAAGGCCGCAGGCACCCCAATTACTGAGGCCCAAGGTGAGAGGAATAGGAATGATATCCAGATAAAGGGCTACTGATGTTCAAAATAAAATACGCCGTAGGCCCACATTCAGCCGAAGCACCGCAGATCTAGCAAAATGGGCGCGTAGCGCCGACCTTTTGCTAGTACAGTACTATTTATTAATTAATTAATTATAGTTACTGCAATATACCAATAAGCAGTTCAATTATTATAAGTGATTTATTCACGAAATGACGTTTAACATTCAATACAATTTATTTGAAAGCTCAATATTGGTATTATTCGTATCATCGAATTCAAACAAACAATTTTTATTCAGAAATAAATGTATTACGTAATAAAGTATACAATATGAAATTAGGCCCTCCTAGGAACAAGTGGCTAAGCGACAAGAGTAAAAACGCCAGAAAACGCGGTTAAACGTTTTATCATTTCTGCCGTTTTTACTTTTGTCGCTTAGCCACTTCTTCCTAGGAGGGCCTCAGATAGTTCAAGCGAAACATCCCATCCATAGATTTACAAAATGTTAGCATTTAGGGCCTGTGTTCGGTTCTGTATGTATGTCAAGTACAGCAAACCCTCGTCCAACGCGTGTTTGTCCAGCGCGAATTTGCTTATACGCGAAAAAATAAATGCGAACAATTATTTGCCGAAAGCGGAAAATTTGATTATACACGGTCTGCCAAACACGCTCTAATACAGTAGTACTGTACGCGTGCCAATGCGCGCTCTACCGTTTTCTCCTACACTCTCCAACATTCTCGCATCTCCCTCCTTCCCTCTCGCGTCACCCCTCGCATCACCCTTTGTCTCAGTCCCGCTAACGCGTTAAGTTCAGTGAAGTTATGTTGGATTGTTTTCGTCGTATTTTGCCGTTGTTGTTTCGCTATTACCCTTTAGACAACAGTATGGCACCAAAACGTAATGCATCCGCAAGTGATAGTGAAGAGAAGAAAAGTCGTAAGGTTATGATGACATTAGCCGAAAAAATAAAGATTCTAGATAAGTTGCGTGGTGGTTAAGCGTAACATCACTCGGCGCGAGTATCGCGTGAATGAGTCTACCATACGTACCATCCGAAAGAGTGAAGAAAAGATACCCGCTATTTTCATTGAATATATTTTTATTTATCATCCATAAATATCATTATGTTAATGGTTTTATTATGTTCTTATTTCATATACAATATAGGTTAGGGAAATTCATATATGGGCGAATAAAAAATCTACGTATCTAGTATTCGTTCACGTATCCCCAATTATCCATTAATAAGGTATTAAGTTTGACCAACGCGGATTTACCTAACGCGCCGCCGTTCTCGAGGAACCTAACCCTCGCGTTCGACGAGGGTTTACCGTAATCAGTGTTGGGCGCATTACTTTTTTAAAGTAACGGCGTTACCGTTACTCGCAATAGAAAGTAACGTCATTACCGCTACAGTTACTTCTATGGAAAAGTAATGCGCTATAGTTATCGTTACCATTACTTTTATAATAAAGTAGAAACTACAGTATTTCTCAATATAAGAATATGACGTATCTACATCGCAATTACGAAAGAATTTCTGAATATTGAGCAAATATTTAATTAAGGTCAGATATATATAATACGATGAAACAATAGCTGATTTTAGACTTATACTTAATTAATAAGCGATACAATTTAACAATTTTACCATTCGAAATAATATTAATAGCGATCGATAGATCTTAAGTGAAAACCTAAAAATGTAAAATAAAATTGCTCTTCGCACTTCGTATTACAAAAATGAAAATTATTGGAGAGAATCCACTAAAATAAATCGTGAATAAAAAAAACTACAAAATGCCTAAATTATTATTAATGGATTATTCATACAAGAATAAAATAGAAATCTTAAAACTATGTATTGCCGAATGTCTTTCAGGAAGACATTGTTACATTTCGGAAAAACTAATTTTTAAAAAAATGTCCTTTTTGTTTGCGCGCGTTTAGCGTGAAGCCATTTTCATTCGTATACGTTTCCAAGTTGAGCGTATAAGAAAGTAATGAGAACGAATAAGGACTGAAAATGGAATGAAAAGTAACGGCGTTACTAATGTCGTTACGATATAAAATAACGGCGTTACCGTTACCGTTACGAAATAAGTAACGGCGTTATTCCCAACGCTACGAGTAATGTAATCAAAGTATTGTTATGAAAATGTGCCCTGGGGAAGCGTGAGAGCTTTTCAGGGAAAAATCTTCGAGATTTATTTCAATTTTTACGGTAGAAAATAAGTAAATAGGAACGAAACAAGTTAAAGTTGGTAAACACCAAATTTGCTCCATTAATATTATGACTCGCATTAATTGCATTATATTAATTTTCATCATATTTACGAACGAAAAATGAGATTATCTTCAAAAACATTCGCAAATAAAGAAGTGAATAATAATAATAATAATAATAATAATAATTAATAATAATAATCTATACTTATAATAAAAGGACGTTTGTGTGTGTGTGTGTGTGTGTGTGTGTGTGTGTGTGTTCCAGCCATAACTCCAAAATGGAAGCAGTTACAAATATCAAACTTCACACACATATTGATTAGGTCCCGAGGTTGTGCACCTGGGTGTTAATAAATTAAATAATTAAAATTACTGGGCCCGAAGACCCAGCAACGCGATTAAACTACAGAAAAGAACGCAGCCGTGAAAATTTTGAGCTTCACATTGTGTCAAGATTTCTGAATCTTAAGATTTTCATGACTAATTATTTGGTCAATAAAACTATAGAAAAGAACACAGTCATGAAAATCTTGAGCTTCACGTATAATTAAAACTAGCGGAGCGACCCCGCGTTACCGGGCTGGATGTTGAACGATATATATATATATATATATATATATATATATTATATATATATATATGTCCGGTTAGGTCAACTGAATGCCCAGTTAGGTTAATTGTACGCCCTTGACGATTGGTTAGGTTAATTGTACGCCCTTGACGATTGGTTAAGGTTAAGTCGTGATATGTTCGTTAGCTTATAGCGTTCAACATCCACCCCGGCAACGCCGGGTCGCTCCGCTAGTATTAATATAATAAACAACCAGGAATGTCTGTCAGTCTGTCACGCTCGAAAAGAGAAGATTCTTGATATATATGGGCGATATTTGTATTTTAATGCATTAGAAAAAGGCGTAATGAATTCTACTTTTAATTATAATTTTAAAAAGTGTAAAAAATATTTGCTTTTGCGTTCAGCTTTGAGCCGAAATTTAATCTGTGGCTAAGTTCAAAAATTTACCAAATGAGTTCATTTTATGCACTTTCATACTAGTGCTGCAACCATTACAGACTAAACGTATCAAGATTTGTGAAGCTTAAGATTTTTATGGCTGCATTCTTTTCTATAGTTTTATTGACTGAATAATTGACTCCCCGGTAACTGGGGGGGCCTGCGGCTCCCCAATTACTGAGGCCAAAGGCTCCAGCACCACGGACGTAGCCAAATGGGCCCGTAGGGCCCACTTTAGCTAGTATAATAATAATAATAAATAATAATAATAATACATTAATTTCCAGTATTTCAAACAAAAATTGAGATAATCTTAAAATAATAAAAATAAAGAAGTGTTGAACTATAAATGTGTCATATTATACAGGGTGTTCAAAAATTATCTAGTAAACTTTTGTGTTTTAAAATTACCTTAGTAAACTTTTATATGAATGCCTGGGTGGAAGTTGAACGCTTTTGGCTTGTTTCAACACATTAAAATAAAAAAGCATATATATGCACAGTATATATATATATATATATATGAAAATTATTTCACGAAAGTAACACGTGAATAATATTTATGATGAAAATAACCACAAAGAAAAAGGAAACAGAATTATGCGTTTCCTTTTTCCTTCGTGGTTATTTTCATCATATATATATATATATATATATATATATATATATATATATATATATATATATATATATTATATATATATATATATATATATATATATATATATATATATATATATATATATCGCGTGAAAAGCAGGCGCTAGAACTCCGCCTATTTTATGACGTGTTTATAATGTCACTATCTTTCAACCAGTCCGGAATACAGACGGCAAAAACGGCCTCCAGCGGCCTCAGATGACCTCGGAGGCCGACGCCACATAGCCTATGTTGGATCACCTGAAGATCCGTCACCTCAGCCTTTTTTTCGTTAGCTTTATAAGGCTAACTAACGAAAATATCACGACCTAACCTAACCAATCGTTAGGTCAACTGTACGCCCTTAACGATTGGTTGGGTTAGGTCATGATATTTTCGTTAGTTAGCCTTATAAAGCTAACTAAAAAAGGCTCGGGTGACGGATGTTCAGGTGATCCCCTTTGTTCTTCCCCGGCCTCAGTTACCCGTATCCCCCAAGTCTCATCCAAATTTGGCCAGTGGTTTGGCCGGCCATAAATAACAAAGTTCGCAGATAGTTCGACCGTCACAAATATAGATATAGATACAGAAACAATAAGAAAAGCAACAATAGAGGTTTATTTTAGATGTTCAAAGTGTCTTCCTTCAACTTGAACACATTGTTCACAACGTCCGACTACTGATCGACAGACATATAAAAGTTTACTAGGTAATTTTAGAACGCCCTCTATATTTGGTGTAATATATTGGAAACTTTCAAGATATAATTTAAATAATTTGTGATTGCACCCGATTTCAACTGGGATACAATATATTACTAGGCATTAATAAAGTATTGCTTTAGTGAGTTGCGAAATGAATTTAATGATATTTCCTATCCGACATCTAAGGTATGGAGTTCCATATGCCTGCTCCTTTGTGAGGAAGATCATTTCTGCAATTTGCATTGAATAATTTGGTCTGTGTAAGAAATCATGGATCTTTTCCGTTTGACACACATGGTTCGATTTTATTTTGAATTTCTACACAGACGTAGTTTTGCATGCCGATTACGAAAATCAGAACCATTTTTTGGAGAAATTAATAATAAAAAAGTTACAACTAGCCTAAGACCCGCCCTTCGTGCGGGTCGCGGGGTAGCAAAAATTAACCAAACTATCACGACTTAACCTAACCAATCGTCAAGGGCGTACAATTAACCTAAAAAAATAAATAAAAAACAATACATTTTTTTATTTATTTATTTTTATATATTAAGAGAAGAGGATTCTTTATACTGTACGGCATTGACGATTGGTTAGGTTAAGTCGTGCTAGTTTGGTTAAATAAAAATAATTTTTTTTTTTTTTATTTATTTTTTAGGGTAATTGTACGCCCTTGACGATTGGTTAGGTTAAGTCGTGATATTTTGGTTAAAGCTAACGAAAATATCACGACTTAACCTAAACGTTCCTGAGTGTGACCGACAAACGTTCCTCAGCGTGACCGACTGACAAACTGAGCGTGACGGACTGACTGACAGACATTCCTGGGTGTTTATAGTATACACGAAAACTGCGACCAGTTCCAAAAAATGCTACAGTGCATCGCAACATTTAATCGAAAATATTAATTTGTGTTGATTTTTGTCACTAATATTAATAAAATACTTTAAAGGGTTGTAACTTTTTTATTATTAATTTCTCCAAAAAATGGTTCTGATTTTCGTAATCGGCATGCAAAACTACGTCTGTGTAGAAATTTAAAATAAAATCGAACCATGTGTGTCAAACGGAAAAGATCCGAAATCATTGTAAATTTTGTATTATGTTTATGATCGGTTTGATGCGAGGTAGTTGCCCTTTGAATGAGCGAAATATAGTTTCTTTTATTATTAACTTTGTACATTATTGAGAAATTTAGATATTTTCAATCTGACATGTTATATGTGACTTTGGAAATTTAATTTTTTATTCAATTTGATGCCAAACACTTTAACTTCATTTACTTTTGCAAGAAGAGTGTTTTCACTTATTAGTGGACTGTGCGCGAATACAGGTTTTTAAGATTTTATAAAATTCAGTAAAAGCTTGTTTGCTCACATTCATTTATAGCCATGTTTTAATCTCCTGTTCATTTCATTTACTCGGAAGTTGATATCGTGGTTTGTGGAAATGGGTGTCGTATCATCTTCATATTGAATACATTTTAATGTTGTTGACCGATGATAATCACTTGCACGAATTAAGAAAAACTAAGGGTCCAAGGATAGATCCTTGTGGAACCCTACTTTCCAATACAGTATATTCTAATGGAATTGCCTTAACATACTGATGACGATTAGAGAATTATAATTTAAATCAATTTAGCATATTTCCTCTTGTGCCATATGTGTTTAATTTATCTAATAAATTATTATGTGAGAGTATATCAAAGGCTTTCGACAGGTCAAGAAAAATGAAGATTGTGTGTATTTTATCGTTTAATTTTTATAGGTATTTTCTAATAGATGTCGATAGCGTTTTCTGTCGCGTGACCTCTAAATCCAAATTGTGTTTGCTAGGATGTCGAAGTTGGCTAAGAGTTTGATTAGTTTATTGCACGCACCGGTAACTGTTTGATTTGAATACTAGACAAGCTCCGGCTACCTTCGGGTAATCAGGGTCCTTTTCAGGGATTACACCTTCTATAATCATTCATAAGCTTTGTGAGTGGAGTTATTACATTATCTGATATTAGTTTACATATTTTTATACTAGAATTAAACTGATAGCTGCGTTTATACTAGGGGCGCTCAATATATTTTTCCCACCCTTTTTTCTTAGCTAAATAATAGACACTGGGGCTGAAGTGTCTTTTGGGCCGTAAGTTTGAATTTTTGCACTTCACATAACCGGAGTTTTCCCGTTTGGACCTCTCCTCCTTGTATAAAACCGCTTTTAAACGCTCTTCTATAAAACCGATGGTTAACGCAGTTTCGAAAATGGCGTCTGACAGTGATGTGCGTCGTAAACAGAGAGCTGTTATCGAGTTCTTAACCGCAGAAAAGGAAACAGTTGGAAATATTTACAAACGTCTACAAAACGTTTACCGAGATGCTGTTGTTGATCGAAGCACAGTTGGACGCTGGTCTAAACGTGTGAGATCATCGGAGAGAGGGAGAGCCAGCCTCGATGATGAGCCACGCAGCGGTCTCCCGGCATTGGCTGTGACATCTCACACTGTGCAACGTGCTAACAGCATCATTCGATCAAATCGGCACGTCACATACAAGAGCTATCACTGAATCCAGGAATTAGTGAAGAAAGTGTGAATACGATAATTCAACAACTGGGATACTCTAAAGTGTGTTCACGGTTTGTTCCTCGCGAACTGACTGAAGATCACAAAGCCCAAAGAAAAGAAATTTCTTCTGAGTCGTTGTTTCGATACGAGACAGAAGGGAATGACTTCCTTTCACGAACTGCGACTGGGGATGAGACTTGGGTACACCACTTTGAACCTGAAACAAAACGCCAATCCATGGAGTGGCATCACGAAGACTCCCCACGCAAGAAAAAATCCAAAATGGCTCCCTCTGCAGGAAAGGTTATGGCCACCATCTTCTGGAACATGAAAGGGGTGATTCTGATTTTCCCCATCATAGTTGAGGCAACAGGTATGATGAAGAACAACCTATCAACTTACCTGAATTCAATCCCAGGACAGCCCCAGGCCATAGAAATCCAAACATGGGCACTAAAAGGAAAGGTCACCCTCCTTAAACGAACGTTAGGACAAGTTCAGACAACGGAGATCTAGTTTCTGAAAACAAGGAAATGGCTACCTTGCTAAACGAATTTTTTACGTCAGTTTTTACTATAGAAGATCTAACGAATATCCCTACGGTCATAGACATAATACCTTTTGATAATGGTAATATTTTGGATAATATGTGGTTAGTGAAGGGGAGTAATGCGCTATATTGATAAAATGAAAACGCGTAAATCACCGGGCCGGATTCCATATATCCCATACAACTAAAAGAATTAAAAGATAGCATTGTTGTGCCGCTAACAAAGATTTTTAATGCGTCTATTTCTGAGGGGTGCGTACCAGATAATTTCAAGTTAGCAAAC
Organism: Bathynomus jamesi; assembly: GCA_023014485.1. NCBI lineage: Eukaryota > Metazoa > Arthropoda > Malacostraca > Isopoda > Cirolanidae > Bathynomus > Bathynomus jamesi. The sequence continues at coordinate 996,050 of JAJOZX010000635.1, read as the reverse complement.
GTAACACCTATCTTTAAGAAAGGCGATAAAGGTGCGGCGGGAAATTATAGGCCAATCAGTTTAACGTCTGTTGTAGGTAAGCTACTGGAATCAATAATTAGGGATCGTATAGTCGAACACTTAGAATGCATAAACTAGTTAGAAATACGCAGCACGGTTTTAGGCGAAACAAATCTTGCTTAACTAATCTTTTAGAATTTTTCCAAAGCGTGGTTGACGTTTACGATAGACATCGGGCGGTTGATGTAGTGTATTTAGATTTTCAAAAAGCGTTTGACACCGTGCCGCACAAAAGACTCATTGAAAAAACTAAGGCTCATGGAATCAGGGGTGTAGTAATAAATTGGCTAGAAGAGTGGTTGCGAGGTAGGAAACAGAGGGTGGTCGTTGATGGAGCGGAGTCGTGTTGGGCTAATGTAGCGAGTGGCGTTCCTCAGGGTTCTGTATTGGGCCCCTTGCTTTTTCTTATATATATTAACGATTTAGATGTCGGCCTAGTCAGTACAGTTTCAAAGTTTGCGGATGACACGAAGCTGGGTGGTAGGGCGATTAATGACGAAGATAGAGGTAAAATTCAGGAAGATCTGAATAAAATCGTTGATTGGTCAGTCACATGGCAAATGAGATTTAACGTGATAAGTGCAAAATTTTGCATATAGGTTCGCGTAACGGTAATTTTGCGTATAGTATGTCAGGGAAAGATTTAACAAGCGTAGAGCAGGAAAAAGATTTAGGAGTTATAGTCACTGGTGATTTAAAAGTAGCGAAACAAAGTACAGCAGCGGTCAATAAGGCGAACAAAGTGTTAGGTTTTATAGCTCGAAATTTTGAGTACAAATCGCGCGATATTATAGTTCCTCTTTATAAATCATTAGTTAGACCCCATTTGGAGTACGCGGTCCAATTTTGGAATCCGCATATGCGCAAAGATATAGACAAAATCGAAAGAGTTCAAAGACGAGCAACTAAGATGATTCCGTCGCTTAGGTCAAAGTCGTACGAGGATAGGCTTAAGGAGTTAAAATTGACAACACTCGAGACTAGGAGGTAAGGGGTGATCTAATCCAGGTTTTCAAAATTATGAATGGGTTCGATAACGTAGATAGAGATAGCTTTTTCGAAATATCTCAATATAATAGGACTAGAAATAACGGGTGTAAGTTGACAAGTAGAAGGTTCGAGACAGCAGTTGCGAAAAACTTTTTTACGCATAGAATAGTAAATAGCTGGAATAGTTTGCCGGTAGAAGTAATTAGTAGCACGTCTATAAACATGTTTAAAAATCGATTAGACGCATATGTTGATAGATTGGGTATAGTTTAAGGTAGTAAAATTAAGGCTTTGTGGGATAGATCCCACAGCTCAACACAAGTGTTGTGGGATATAGGGAGGCAGCATCTTGGGTTAGGGGATACTCTCTGTCCTTACACACCCCATTTAAAGAGATTCCTCTGCCGAGCGGTGCCCCCCATAGTACTGTGAGGTATTGAAAAACTCATGATCTTCACTTGCCCCACAAACACCTTTAAATGGGAGACCCAAAATGGGTGCACACACATTTCTACATTACTGTACAGTCTTTACAGCCACACCTACACTTTTCCTCCTAAGTGTATATATTGTAATGTATATGGTAAATTTTGACTTGGTCCGCAATCGATATGGACGTGACTTATTTTTGTGACTTGATGGATACCGTAATGAAATTGACTGGATTCTTTGGATCTGATATATTTGCATGTCGTTATAAATAGATATAGAGTGTAACATATTTGTGGATAGTAGTCTATTATGACTTGATCCTCTGGATCCAGAGATTCTATCTTTAGTTTTAAATCGATAATTAGTTTTATGATAACACTGGGCAACACGTATTTTATTGAATGATATCTGACACTTGATTCTAGGTAATTTGGGTGCGCTGAATACGAATTTCAACTCGGTTTGGCTCTATCAGGTCCTGATTCTTGTCGACAGCCTATGTGCCATTTTCCAGATTTTTCAAATTAGGACTAAAAAATTAAGTCATGTGTTAAATTTTTTTTTCAAGTTTCATGAATACAAGCAGTTCAAACTACAGTAAAATTACATTATAACGATAGAAATGACTTAAAATAAAAAAACAAACAGATATGAAGCTTTCACTGTGGCAAAAATTTTCTTTTGTAAGACTTTCTAGCGTATTTGCTTGTTGATGGCAGGTCTCTTTTCAAGCACCAGCAGTAATCAGCCATCATGTGGGAATCCCAGCGGCCTTGGTACCGTTCCTCCATAATTTTGATATCTTGGTGGAATCTCTCCCCTTGTTCGTCACTTACATCACCTAAATTACTTGGAAATTGGTCAAGATGGCTATTCAAAAAATGCATTTTTATGCTCATATTGCAACCTAACTCTTTGTAGTCCCTTAAAAGTTTTTTTACGATTTCTTCGTAGTTATCTGCCCTATAATTGCCTAAAAAGTTTTCTATCAAGTCCACGAATGAGAACCAGCCATTTTTTTCGCGTTCATTCATGACATTAGGAAAATTGCTGTCTTTAATCATTGTTCTTATTTGTGGACCGTCGAAAATTCCCGCCTTGATTTTTTCATAACTTAAACTTGGAAATTTTGAAGTTATGTATTTGAAACACTCGCCGTTCGTATCTAAAGCTTTTACATATTGTTTAATGAGGCCTAGTTTTATATGCAGAGGAGGAAATATGATTTTATCTCTGCTCACTAAAGGTGGATTAATTACGTTTTTTTCTCCGACAGTAAGTGATGTTCGTGCTGGCCAGATTTGTTTGAAATAATGTTCTTCCTTGGCTCTGCTGTCCCATAAGCAAAGGAAGCAGGGATATTTAGTATACCCTCCTTGTTGTCCTAGCAGAAAATTAACCATTTTTAAGTCAACACATATGATCCACTCGTGCTCCCTATATTTGATAAGATTTAAAACCTTTTCTATATGTTCATACTTTTCTTTTAATTTTGTTGAGTGCCCAATCGGTATCGAGCCGTATAGATTGCCATTATGCAACAACACACACTTAAGACTTCTTTTCGAACTGTCTAAAAACAAGCGCCAATCATTTGCATCGTAAGACTCAACCCCCATCTTCTTTAACAAACCAACTATGTCGCAGCAATATACTAAACTATCCTCTGTTCTAAAATATTTAACAAGTTCTTCTTCTCTTTTTCTGTAAAATGAAATGTATGTGTTTGAAGTAAGCAAGTTTTTCTCTTTAAGTCTTGAAGCTAAAATTTCCGCAGCCTTTTTTGGCAAATTTAGATCCCTTACAAGATCATTCAACTCGGCCTGGTTAAACTTTTGCGGATCGTTTTGACTTTCAAATACGCTGGGGTCAAAATCGGTGTCTGACTCCTCAAAGTGCATAACAATATTTTCAGGAACATCTTCAACTAATTCTTGAGTTGGCAGACCCTTAAATTTTGGAATGGGGATCTCATTTGAATGTAGCACAGGTCGTATCGCGGTGTCGAAATTTGGGTACTCGATACAATGTTTATTTTTCTTAGTGAAGCCCGAAGTCTTGACAAAGCAAAGGTAGCAATCGGTCTCGTGGTTAGTAGGCTCTCGCCACACCTGATATGGAAAAAAAATTGTAAAGCGTTAACAAAAGCGACGAGAGACTTGTTTTTATGAATTTTATCAAAAGTTATCACCCAAACATTTAACATTTCTATGTGTTTCAACCTTATGCAATATTTGAGATTCTTATAAACATTTTCTGTAAATTTTTGTTTATGTACCTAAGTTACAATTACATTTAGGTAAGTTACAGTATACTAGTGATTAAATTACGTAGTTTTATGAAATCATAAACTTACCATCGGAACTCCAAAAGGTATTTTTGAATCCGAACCCTTCGTCCAATGTCGCAGTCTTTCAATGCATATAGTGCAGGCTTTATGTGGAGCCCACGATTTATCTTGGTCCCCCAGTTTTATGCCAAAATAAGCTAAGTAAGCTCTTTTTACGAAGTCAGTTATATTTGCTCGTTGATGTGGAAGTGTAAAATTTCCACATATATAACAGAAGGAATCAGGGTTGTTTTTGCATTTGAACTTTCTAGTGCTTGATGACATATTGCTTGATTGTTCTGCCAATTTGTAAAGGTATTTAAAGCCCTTAATTCATATAAATTTAAGAAAATCTGAAATATAAACACAAAAATTAGTTTAAATAGGTACTTATTATGAAATAGGTACTTACAATCTATGAAATTAAACTAGAAACACGGATGAGTAGGTACAATATAAATTACGTCTAATTAAATCAACTATATTAAATCACGATGACAAAATTACTCACTAAATCATATGCCAATTCAAAATTATGTTAATGCCCAAACTTAATTAACTAACTCAACTGACTGACTGACTGACTTGAATTGACTGATTAACTCTGGAAACGAGTCGCTTTTATATATTTTAGTTGTCCCTCTAGAATACTCTACAGAGAACAGGAACGCTCGAGAAAATTTTAGAATTCTATGATATTTTTAGCTTAATTTACTAATATTAAAATGGGTTAAAAATGACAAAATTAAAAATATTTTTAGGGTGTTACATATAAAAATATACATAATACAACAATACCATAACAATAGGTACAAATACCTAGATAAAAACCTAGTTGCATAATGTGTAACTGCAAAAAGACAGCGAGTATTGAGAAAAAAACCTTTTTATGAATACGACGAAAGAGGAGGGGTGTTGAGCAAAATCAGGACCTGATAGAGCAAAACCGAGTAAAATTCGTGCTCAGCGCACCCAAATTACCTAGAACTAACTGTCAAATCTAATTCAATAGACAAAAAGTTGAAATTTGTTCCCCAGTGTAATTAATTAGTTTTAAATTGATAATTAATTAGTTATGCAAAAATTGGTCGTTGCTAATGTACAGGCAGTTTTTGCATAAATTTCTTATGTTCTTGTGGTTCTGAACCCACGTAAAATTGTAGGTCCCCTCCGCCACCACGGAGGACATACACAATTACGAACACAGTTAGGTAGACCAACCATGAGTGGATCCTAGGGTCTTTGTTGGTCTGTAACATTATAACATTATAACATAAGTTAGTTGAAGTGTTTGGCTTCGGGTGGAAGCCCCACTTCCAGCTATAAAAATTACAATAAAGAGTATAAACCAAGTGAACATTATGAAGAAAGGACAAACACTCAACTCGGAGGCATATATTGCTACCCTACAGAGACTCCAGAAACGTATAAAGCGAGTTCGGCCGGAGAGAAAACTGGAAGACGTCCTTCTTTTGCACGATAATGCAAGACCACACAACAGTTTGCAAACAAGAGAGGCCATCACAAAAATGCGCTTGACTGTGTTAACCCACGCTCCACACAGCCCGGATCTGGCACCTTCAGACTTCCATTTGTTTGGGCCAATGAAGGATGCTATTCGTGGAAGAAAGTTTCAGAGTGACGATGAGGTTGTTGAAGAGGTTAAGAGGTGGCTCCATTGGAACCCAGCGGACTTTTACCAGCACAGCAAGGAATAAAGGCCCATGTTTCAAGACGGAGGAAAGCCGTAGAAAAGGATGGATACTATGTGGAAAAATAAAAACTTTTCAAAAAGGTATGTAACTACTTGTGTACAAAATTTCTGGAACTTACAAGGAAAATTGGAAAGAAAAAAAAGGTGGGGCAAAATATATTGAGTGGCCCTCATAGTTTACAATTTTTCTAATATGACTGAGATTTCGTTCAGTCGAACTGGTTCAAAGAAGAAAGTACTTAGTGTGGGTTGTGGCATTGTCGGTAGTGACTGTCTGAATCTGGAATAGGCGCTGCTATATTGCTTCTTTTTTATTGCTTCTTTTTTTTTAAAAGAAATTGTTTAATTTAATTTAACTAATCTCCGGGATTAGTGTAGGAAATTCCGTCCCGTGATAGCGAAGATAAACGATTTGTCTTTTATATTTTGGTTTATAAGTAAAACCTTTAAAGTGTCCCACAATCCTTTACGATTAGACTTTTGTCCGTTGATTTTAGAACAATAGTGATTCACTTTCGAGGTTTTTAGGAGAGAATGCTAAAATAACTTTTATGTTTGTTCGTTGATAATAGCATTCTTCCTTAATTCATAGAGAGAATGTTTACATTTTATGCTTACAATGAAGGCTGGAGTTATCCACTGGTTATTATAATTATTTTTTCACACGAATTTCACATCATAGGAAAATCATGATTAAATATATCATTATCATTATTTATATTTATATATATATATATATAATATATATATATGTTAACCCCCCCTTTATGGCCCTGAGTCGGTTCGGATTCGACGGGGGGGGTTCTGGTTAGGAGGCTGCAACGGATATTTCTTCTATATACTTTTCTTCTATAACTTTCTAATTCTTTTCTCTCGCTTTATGGGGTCGACACTCTGTTAATTCTTTTCTTTCAATAATACTCTGATACTTTTTCTGATACTAAAAATTATCGACTTTTCTTTTATAACTTGTCGACTTGACTAAGTTCTGAAGAGAGCACGGCTCGAAGGAAAAAGATAAAAACTTCTTTTACTGTGGTTTACTTCTTAAAAATTACAGGTATTGCTCTGAATTTACAAGGGTAGAGGTTCGACCTCTTTCGACCATGGCTCAGGCCGGAATCTAAAAATATTAAGGAGGCAAGGGGCCTCTGCCCCCTCCCCGCAGCGAGGCTGCTAACAAGGGGAGTCTCTTAGCAGTGACCAAAGCAGAGAGCCGTAATGAAGTGGTCAATGAAGTGGCAAATGAAGTGGTCCCTAATTTTTCAAGTACATGTATAATATAGCTTAAATGTTTTTGGGGGAGGACAGTCGAAGGTTAAGTTTCCCCCCTTTTTTTAAACACATCAGATGTTTTTGAATGATTGCAAATAAGAATTTAAAAAAATAAAAATAAAAACTAATTTGTATTTTTCGCCGAGTCTATATTTATAAAGGCGATATCATTTCGTAATAGTACACAAGTACAAATTAAGTACATGACTGAGTACGTACTAATTTTGGTTCATTACAATTTCGATTACAATTATGGATTATTTCATATTCACTTGTTGTTTAATTACACTTCTATTAAAGTACATTCTTACATTATAAATTAAATCATTACATTTAATTACAGTTTCACTGAAGTACATTACAAGTTATTGTTAATTACAGTTAATTACAATTAAACAGTTACTATAACTTTGTTTTGTTTTTAGTGTTTCTTATTAATAGACAATTAAGATGTTAAATAATACAACGTACATGGCACTTACGAGATAATTTATTTACGAAATAATATGCTATAATATGTTATGAATTTGAAATCAGAGCGAACGGAGGTATTTTATCTTGGAGGCGCTCGATTCTGTCGTAGTGAGTGGAATTCGATCTTACTAAGCATTGTTTTGAGTTCACCTCGGGAGGTCATATAATTAAAAATAAAAATGAAAAAATAATACGAGAACGTTTTTTTCGCGTTCTCGAACGAACGCCCAAAGTTTCGCGCGTCACAAATTGACACGAGTAAAAAATGAATATTTAATAAAATTAATAAAGGATAGCGGTCGAGAAAGAACATGAATGTAAGAATGAGTATGGTTGAATAATAATGTTTATACTCATAACATATAAATAATGACTTCTATAGAGTGTTTCGTCCTTAGCATGATGTTAAAGAATTTTCATACATTGGATACTAGATATATGATGAAGGGAAATGTGACGTCATAGTTATTGAATTTTTACGTAAAGTACAAATCATTATTAGGAAGATTTACAAGAACAAATTAGAGACAGAGTGGGAAACGTAAAGAGAATAAAGTTATTTTATGACGTCATAGTGCATAAGTCATTATTATAACTATTATTAGAAAAAATACAGGAATGAATAAAGACGTAAAATCGAAATTCTATCCAAAACTCGCTTATGCGATTTTTGGTTTCTTATGTAAAAATGGACATTCGAACATAAAACTACACGAACATAAGTATTGCATGAAGACAATGAATTCATATAATGATGGTGTCGGAATTGTTCATTGTTCACTTTTTACATTGCTCTCCCCTTTTTTTTTTTTTAAATGATATTTATACAATAATATAATAAAATTAATACAATACAATACAATTGAGAAAATAACATCGTAAGTAATGACGACATTCTTTACAATACAAATTTTATACAGAACGAGTTCGGGTAGTTGAGTACAATGCAGAGTAATCAAATTTTTTAACATGACACTCGCGTAGAGGGCTATGATAAAAAATATAAAAATTCAAAGATTAAAACTTTAATTTAGATAAACAATTAAGCTAGACAAAGAATGATATTGTAAAATTTTTAGCAAGATTTTGTTTTTTTTTCTGTGGGGAAAATTACATTCACAATGAATAGGTAAAAGGGAAAAATATAAATCGTACAATCTATAAGCTAATTTTTATTGACTAGTGTAGGTAAAAATAGAATTACGTAATGGATGATGTATAGACCTGTGGTCTAGTGTGTATTTTTGTGTACTAGGTATAAAGTGTGTAGCTGATAATTTCGAGACACAGATTAAATTCGACTACTAAAATTCACAACCATATACTGTAGTAGTATGTCAATTTGACTATAATTTTCGTTTGATACCTTACAAATGGTACAATAACAATTTAAGGACAGTTACTCACGATTAATTGAACAAAAGAAAAATAAAAATACAAATTAAAAATATGAATCAATTATGCATTTCAACGAGCTAAATACAATTTTATAATATTCTAAAAAAATAAAAGTAAATCGAGCCATAGATAAATTTCGACCAAGAATAAAAAGTTATTGAAATGGAAGGGAAGCATTTCGAACAATCTTTTCTTTTAATAATTTCAATTAAATTTTACATTAAAAATTATTTTTATATAATAAAAAAAATATATTAGAAAGGTTTAATAATTTTTGCCTGTTAAGTAGAAAAATTATACTCTTTCGTTGAATGTTGATAGAATTTGAATTATTTGATTTTTTTTTTTTTTTTTTAATCTGAAAACTTGTTTGCATATAGACAAATACATCTGTTTTATTGTGTAGAAGTTTTATTAAAAATTAAATGACTGAAATTTAGGGTATGTGCGGTCATACGGGTAAATTTCCCGATCGTACAGAGCAGGATAAATTAGGTACATGATCGATTAATTAATATTAAACACAACTATTATTATCACGTATACATTACAATGATATCAAGTCATTACAACCTTTGTACAAATAATAAATTACATAACTACATAACAAATCGGTGAATTTCCGTCTTACAAACAAAGAAAAAAGGTTAAACTAAAGACGCAAATCGGTCAATTCAGGTTGAATTTAATTCTCTTTTACAACACAAAAAAAGGTTGAATTAAATTCTTAAATTACATTTTCTTAAATTAAATTCTCTTAAATTACAAAAAAAAAGTTGAATTCAATTGACTGCATTGAAAACTAACTTGGGGCTCGAAATAAAAATGACTTGGGACTTGGAATAAATCTCTCTGACTTGGAATAAATCTCTCTGACTTGGAATAAATCTCTCTGACTTGGAATAAATCTCTCTGACTTGAAATAAATCTCTCTGACTTCAAGTAAAACTCTGACTTGAGCTCTATCAAGTATTTCTATAAAAATCTCTGGGGTGGTTGTCCATCTTGGCGCAACCTTCTGACTTGACCTCTTATCAAGTATTCTGAAACTGAAAATGAAACTTAACTGTCTAACTTGAACGCTTGTCAAGTATCTCTCTAAATCTCTGGGGTTTGGTTGTCCCTTTTGGTTACAACCAACTGAAACTGTCTGAAACTGAAAATGGAACTTGAAACTGCTTCAAGTAACTCTATAACTCTATAAACTCTCTCTAAACTCTCTCTCTCTCTTAATTTGCAAGTCAATTCAATTCAGTAATTGAAAAAAATTTGCAAACAAAAAATAAAAAAAATGTAAACAATATTTCATTCTAATGTACACGAAGGTACGATACTATTATGTTTGATACATAAAATAAAATTATTCTATACTGAATATAACAGTGAAAAAACTCTGAAAATAACTCTCTTGAAATTAACTCTCTTTGAAATTAACTCTCTTTGAAATTAACTCTCTTTGAAATTAACTCTCTTTGAAATTAACTCTCTTTGAAATTAACTCTGTTACAATTAACTCTCTTTGAAATTAACTCTCTTGAAATTACTGTTTCAATAAAAACAAATGTATCACTGGTGTCTGAAGTGTTCACTGTGTTTTGTGTTAAATTCTGGTTTGATACTCATTATTAACTGTTAATAATAGTGACTTTTCAAGTGTTTATAAATTTCTTAAAAAAAACAACTCTGTACTTAACAAGATTTTCTATGGGGAAATCCTTGAGACGTGTCCTGAAGACGTCTTGTTGGCTACTTGTTCCTGGATGAAAACTAGGCGTGAAGAACTTGGAGTCGTGACGCACCGGTTCAAGGGTGGATGTTACGAACTAGAAGTCGTGACACGCCGGTCAACTGGGTTTATCCTGATGCAGGGTAATTTCTATTCTTGGCCAAAGAGTGGCCTCTTCTTAAAATAATCTTCTGGTTAAAATCTTCTGGTTAAAATCTTCTTCTACAAATCTTTTTCTTATCCTGGTAAAGGGTCTTCTTATCCTGGTATCCTGGCATGGGTCTGGGGTGTCTCGTATAGACGAGGCGTTCTTGGTTAAGGGGCAAGGGGGCTCTGCCCCCTCCCCCGCAGCGAGGCTGCAGTCCAAAGAAGAGTCTCGAATGAAGTTCTCTGATGAAGTCTTAAACGAAGTGGTCCCTAATTTTTCAAGTACATGTATAATATAGCTTAAATGTTTTTGGGGGAGGACAGTCGAAAGTTAAGTTTCCCCCATTTTTTTTAAACACATCAGATATTTTTGAATGATTGCAAATAAGAATTTAAAAAATAAAAATAAAAACTAATTTGTATTTTTCGCCGAGTCTATATTTATAAAGGCGATATCATTTCGTAATAGTACACAAGTACAAATTAAGTACATGACTGAGTACGTACTAATTTTGGTTCATTACAATTTCGATTACAATTATGGATTATTTCATATTCACTTGTTGTTTAATTACACTTCTATTAAAGTACATTCTTACATTATAAATTAAATCATTACATTTAATTACAGTTTCACTGAAGTACATTACAAGTTATTGTTAATTACAGTTAATTACAATTAAACAGTTACTATAACTTTGTTTTGTTTTTAGTGTTTCTTATTAATAGACAATTAAGATGTTAAATATAATACAACGTACATGGCACTTACGAGATAATTTATTTACGAAATAATATGCTATAATATGTTATGAATTTGAAATCAGAGCGAACGGAGGTATTTTATCTTGGAGGCGCTCGATTCTGTCGTAGTGAGTGGAATTCGATCTTACTAAGCATTGTTTTGAGTTCACCTCGGGAGGTCATATAATTAAAAATAAAAATGAAAAAAATAATACGAGAACGTTTTTTCGCGTTCTCGAACGAACGCCCAAAGTTTCGCGCGTCACAAATTGACACGAGTAAAAAATGAATATTTAATAAAATTAATAAAGGATAGCGGTCGAGAAAGAACATGAATGTAAGAATGAGTATGGTTGAATAATAATGTTTATACTCATAACATATAAATAATGACTTCTATAGAGTGTTTCGTCCTTAGCATGATGTTAAAGAATTTTCATACATTGGATACTAGATATATGATGAAGGGAAAATGTGACGTCATAGTTATTGAATTTTTACGTAAAGTACAAATCATTATTAGGAAGATTTACAAGAACAAATTAGAGACAGAGTGGGAAACGTAAAGAGAATAAAGTTATTTTATGACGTCATAGTGCATAAGTCATTATTACAAAGATGAATTAGAAAAATACAGGAATGAATAAAGACGTACAAATCGAAATTCTATCCAAAACTCGCTTATGCGATTTTTGGTTTCTTATGTAAAAATGGACATTCGAACATAAAACTACACGAACATAAGTATTGCATGAAGACAATGAATTCATATAATGATGGTGTCGGAATTGTTCATTGTTCACTTTTTACATTGCTCTCCCTTTTTTTTTTTTAAATGATATTTATACAATAATATAATAAAATTAATACAATACAATACAATTGAGAAAATAACATCGTAAGTAATGACGACATTCTTTACAATACAAATTTTATACAGAACGAGTTCGGGTAGTTGAGTACAATGCAGAGTAATCAAATTTTTTAACATGACACTCGCGTAGAGGGCTATGATAAAAAATATAAAAATTCAAAGATTAAAACTTTAATTTAGATAAACAATTAAGCTAGACAAAGAATGATATTGTAAAATTTTTAGCAAGATTTTGTTTTTTTTTCTGTGGGAAAATTACATTCACAATGAATAGGTAAAAGGGAAAAATATAAATCGTACAATCTATAAGCTAATTTTTATTGACTAGTGTAGGTAAAAATAGAATTACGTAATGGATGATGTATAGACCTGTGGTCTAGTGTGTATTTTTGTGTACTAGGTATAAAGTGTGTAGCTGATAATTTCGAGACACAGATTAAATTCGACTACTAAAATTCACAACCATATACTGTAGTAGTATGTCAATTTGACTATAATTTTCGTTTAATACCTTACAAATGGTACAATAACAATTTAAGGACAGTTACTCACGATTAATTGAACAAAAGAAAAATAAAAATACAAATTAAAAATATGAATCAATTATGCATTTCAACGAGCTAAATACAATTTTATAATATTCTAAAAAAATAAAAGTAAATCGAGCCATAGATAAATTTCGACCAAGAATAAAAAGTTATTGAAATGGAAGGGAAGCATTTCGAACAATCTTTTCTTTTAATAATTTCAATTAAATTTTACATTAAAAATTATTTTTATATAATAAAAAAAATATATTAGAAAGGTTTAATAATTTTTGCCTGTTAAGTAGAAAAATTATACTCTTTCGTTGAATGTTGATAGAATTTGAATTATTTGATTTTTTTTTTTTTTTTTAATCTGAAAACTTGTTTGCATATAGACAAATACATCTGTTTTATTGTGTAGAAGTTTTATTAAAAATTAAATGACTGAAATTTAGGGTATGTGCGGTCATACGGGTAAATTTCCCGATCGTACAGAGCAGGATAAATTAGGTACATGATCGATTAATTAATTATTACACAACTATTATTATCACGTATACATTACAATGATTATCAAAGTCATTACAACCTTTGTACAAATAATAAATTACATAACTACATAACAAATCGGTGAATTTCCGTCTTACAAACAAAGAAAAAAGGTTAAACTAAAGACGCAAATCGGTCAATTCAGGTTGAATTTAATTCTCTTTTACAACACAAAAAAGGTTGAATTAAATTCTTAAATTACATTTTCTTAAATTAAATTCTCTTAAATTACAAAAAAAAAGTTGAATTCAATTGACTGCATTGAAAACTAACTTGGGGCTCGAAATAAAAATGACTTGGGACTTGGAATAAATCTCTCTGACTTGGAATAAATCTCTCTGACTTGGAATAAATCTCTCTGACTTGGAATAAATCTCTCTGACTTGAAATAAATCTCTCTGACTTCAAGTAAAACTCTGACTTGAGCTCTATCAAGTATTTCTATAAAAATCTCTGGGGTGGTTGTCCATCTTGGCGCAACCTTCTGACTTGACCTCTTATCAAGGGTTCTGAAACTGAAAATGAAACTTAACTGTCTAACTTGAACGCTTGTCAAGTATCTCTCTAAATCTCTGGGGTTTGGTTGTCCCTTTTGGTTACAACCAACTGAAACTGTCTGAAACTGAAAATGGAACTTGAAACTGCTTCAAGTAACTCTATAACTCTATAAACTCTCTCTAAACTCTCTCTCTCTCTTAATTTGCAAGTCAATTCAATTCAGTAATTGAAAAAAATTTGCAAACAAAAAATAAAAAAAATGTAAACAATATTTCATTCTAATGTACACGAAGGTACGATACTATTATGTTTGATACATAAAATAAAATTATTCTATACTGAATATAACAGTGAAAATAACTCTGAAAATAACTCTCTTGAAATTAACTCTCTTTGAAATTAACTCTCTTTGAAATTAACTCTCTTTGAAATTAACTCTCTTTGAAATTAACTCTCTTTGAAATTAACTCTGTTACAATTAACTCTCTTTGAAATTAACTCTCTTGAAATTACTGTTTCAATAAAAACAAATGTATCACTGGTGTCTGAAGTGTTCACTGTGTTTTGTGTTAAATTCTGGTTTGATACTCATTATTAACTGTTAATAATAGTGACTTTTCAAGTGTTTATAAATTTCTTAAAAAAAACAACTCTGTACTTAAGATTTTCTATGGGGAAATCCTTGAGACGTGTCCTGAAGACGTCTTGTTGGCTACTTGTTCCTGGATGAAAACTAGGCGTGAAGAACTTGGAGTCGTGACGCACCGGTTCAAGGGTGGATGTTACGAACTAGAAGTCGTGACACGCCGGTCAACTGGGTTTATCCTGATGCAGGGTAATTTCTATTCTTGGCCAAAGAGTGGCCTCTTCTTAAAATAATCTTCTGGTTAAAATCTTCTGGTTAAAATCTTCTTCTACAAATCTTTTTCTTATCCTGGTAAAGGGTCTTCTTATCCTGGTATCCTGGCATGGGTCTGGGGTGTCTCGTATAGACGAGGCGTTCTTGGTTAAGGGGCAAGGGGGCTCTGCCCCCTCCCCCGCAGCGAGGCTGCAGTCCAAAGAAGAGTCTCGAATGAAGTTCTCTGATGAAGTCTTAAACGAAGTGGTCCCTAATTTTTCAAGTACATGTATAATATAGCTTAAATGTTTTTGGGGGAGGACAGTCGAAAGTTAAGTTTCCCCCATTTTTTTTAAACACATCAGATATTTTTGAATGATTGCAAATAAGAATTTAAAAAAATAAAAATAAAAACTAATTTGTATTTTTCGCCGAGTCTATATTTATAAAGGCGATATCATTTCGTAATAGTACACAAGTACAAATTAAGTACATGACTGAGTACGTACTAATTTTGGTTCATTACAATTTCGATTACAATTATGGATTATTTCATATTCACTTGTTGTTTAATTACACTTCTATTAAAGTACATTCTTACATTATAAATTAAATCATTACATTTAATTACAGTTTCACTGAAGTACATTACAAGTTATTGTTAATTACAGTTAATTACAATTAAACAGTTACTATAACTTTGTTTTGTTTTTACAGTGTTTCTTATTAATAGACAATTAAGATGTTAAATATAATACAACGTACATGGCACTTACGAGATAATTTATTTACGAAATAATATGCTATAATATGTTATGAATTTGAAATCAGAGCGAACGCAGGTATTTTATCTTGGAGGCGCTCGATTCTGTCGTAGTGAGTGGAATTCGATCTTACTAAGCATTGTTTTGAGTTCACCTCGGGAGGTCAATAATTAAAAATAAAAATGAAAAAAATAATACGAGAACGTTTTTTCGCGTTCTCGTACGAACGCCCAAAGTTTCGCGCGTCACAAATTGACACGAGTAAAAAATGAATATTTAATAAAATTAATAAAGGATAGCGGTCGAGAAAGAACATGAATGTAAGAATGAGTATGGTTGAATAATAATGTTTATACTCATAACATATAAATAATGACTTCTATAGAGTGTTTCGTCCTTAGCATGATGTTAAAGAATTTTCATACATTGGATACTAGATATATGATGAAGGGAAAATGTGACGTCATAGTTATTGAATTTTTACGTACAAATCATTATTAGGAAGATTTACAAGAACAAATTAGAGACAGAGTGGGAAACGTAAAGAGAATAAAGTTATTTTATGACGTCATAGCGCATAAGTCATTATTACAAAGATGAATTAGAAAACTACAGGAATGAATAAAGACGTACAAATCGAAATTCTATCCAAAACTCGCTTATGCGATTTTTGGTTTCTTATGTAAAAATGGACATTCGAACATAAAACTACACGAACATAAGTATTGCATGAAGACAATGAATTCATATAATGATGGTGTAGGAATTGTTCATTGTTCACTTTTTACATATATATATATATATATATATATATATATATATATAATATATTATATATAGATATATATATATATATATATATATATCCATTAATATGTTTGAATGTTTGAAATTTTGTTTCAATATCACAACTACTTTCAGTTATTCGAGACCAGTTAAAACTTGATACTTCTCTAATAAATTTCAATTTATTATTATAGCTGTAGGATGTCTAGTCAATTTTTATATTTTCCTACCTTTGTAAATGGTTAATTAACATTGTGTGTATATATATATATATATGTATATATCAACGTAAAGAACGACGCTTGTATAGGAGAACATTCCGCGCAAGATGAGAGGGGGAGAACGACAAAAAAAAAATGAGGTAACCACCCGGGAATCGAACCCGGGATCTTCCGATTGCCGGTCAGATATGATAACCACTACACCATGGTCCTCACTCGACCAGAAGTCGTAATTCTCCTACATACGCGCAGAAACCAATGCCCCGAGGTGGGCACCTTCCGCATGCCGCACCTATATATACATTTCAACTGCAAAGAACACGCAGTATAATGTTCTCCTATACAAGCGTCGTTCTTTACGTTAATTATACTGCGTGTTCTTTGCAGTTGAATATATATATATATTATATATATATATATATATATATATATGGGCAGATGGTCCGTAATACGTAATAAGAGTATACTTGACATACAGTTAAATGCGGCTATCAGTTTAATTCTAGTATAAAAATATGTAAACTAATATCAGATAATGTAGTAACTTCACTCACGAGGCTTAAGAATAATGGATAATAGAAGGTGTATTCCCCGAAAAGGACCCTGATTACCCGATTAAGTATCGTAGTACGACTTAAGAACTGCGAAATATGAGGCAATGAGAGTTACTTTTCATCGCAAATAATAATAATTACTGCCTACGTACATTATACGGGTATCCATACTCGTACGGTATTAAGTAACCTTATTAACTTCGTAATGGTTAAATTAAAGCCATTTACAATGATGAGATTGTTGAAAAAATGAACATTATCTTTATTATTAGAATTTACTTCAGCAAAATCGATATTGAAATGTGAGGCAATAATTGCACAATTAGAGTCGATGTGATTTTACAATTCAAGGTTTTTTCTCAAACTGAATTTCATTCGACTTAATTCCTCTTCAACCTTATTTACACTCTTATTTTTGCGCGTTCTCCTTTATTTCATTGGGTGTATTTTAGCGTTCCCATCGTAAGCTTATGAAAAACTTTTGAAATATATTTAGACGTTATTGGCGAAGATGTCTCGTGGGGAAATCATCACTTTTCACATTCGTGATAAAGCGAGATTTCGATGGAATTAAAGCGTACAAACTTCCGTGAACAGCGTCCAGAAGTCCCGAAGTACTGGACCATAAAGTAGGTGTGTGGTTCAGTGTATCTCGCCTTTGGTTCGATCGGAAGCAATACTTTCATATTTGACTTAAAACCTGAATTTTCTCCGCAAAAAGACCGTTTATTTATTTTTGAGAATTTAATAATTATTAATCTAATTCTGGTCTCACGTTTATGAATTTTTAAAGTGAAAAACGAAGCATTCCAAAAAGTCGCAAATCTACTCTCTTTTTGCGTTCGATGGTGTTCTTTTCCTACACGATCATACGACTCTTTTAGAAGCATTCTTGTGTTGAAAAAAAAAATATATATATACACAGGGTGTCCCAAAAGTCCCTATCTATTTTGTTGAAATAGGCTGAATTTCAAATGAATGTTTTAATGACATGATTGCATGCACCTTTCTAGACAAATACATGCATTAGATTTCTATTTTAATTATTTTTAAATTTTTAATTAATTTTTTCAGATCCATATCATTGGTGATGGATGTGCATGAACGCGTTATGATAGTAACATGTCGCATCGGAGGAATGAAATGTGAAATTAGAGACCGATTCTCAAGAAGGTTTCATAAGCCTGGACCGACAGATAAAGCAATTCGTGAATTGGTGAACAAATTCAAAAGGACTGGATCTGTGCATGATGAAGGAAGAAGTGGACGCCAAGAACAGTACAACAAAACATTGAATCTTTTCGCATAATATTCGAAGACGATCAAAGAATGTCAGTTCGACAGGTATTCCACAGATTGACCATACCCAAAACAACTGTTCACAGAATCTTGCGTTCGACGCTGAAGAAGTATTATCACATTCAGCTGTTACACAGCTTACACGAGGAAGATTTTCCAAAAAGAGCAGCAATGTGTGCGGAACTGGTCGAACAAATCCAAAATAACAATTTAATGGACCACATTTTGTTTAGCGATGAGGCGACTTTTCACACCTGTGGTAAAATCAATCGACATAATTGTCGCATCTGGGCTAATGAAAAGCCAACTGAGTTCACTGAATGGGAAAGAAACACCTAAAGTCAACGTGTGGTTTGGAATGACGAAGTCTAAGATTTACGGGCCCTTTTTCTTTGCAGAGGCTACAGTGACAGGGCCTGTTTACTTTGATATGCTTCAAAATTTTCTAGAACCTCAACTTCTTGAAGATGGCATTCTCGACAATGCCAGAATTGTTCAGACATACCTAAACGAGCGTTTTCCAAATCGTTGTATTGGACGTGAGGGAAATAGGCCCTGGGCAGCGCGATCTCCGGATTTGACCCCATTGGATTTCTTTGCGTGGGGTTTCATTAAATCAGAGGTCTATCGCAGAAATATTCGAGATTTACCAGATCTGCGACATCGCATTAGGCAAGCAGTTGAGAAAATAACCCCTGAAATGCTCGGAAATGTGTTCCGCAATGCAACTGACCGCTTTGAGATTTGCAGAGATACAGATGGAGCACATGTGGAAACTACTAATTAAAGATTTTAATGGTGTAATACTTGTAATTTGTATAGAAATACATCTGTATTCAGGTCAGTGTTACATTTATTTGAAATTCAGCCTATTTCAACAAAATAGATAGGGACTTTTGGGACACCCTACACTGTATATATTCTGAGTTCATTCCCATATATATATATATATATATATATATATATATATATATATATATCATGGACGGCATACTCGTATAAAATTAAGGTAGAGACGTATATAGAATTTAATTTTTAATATGGTGCAGAAATTGTTTGACCATCAGTAACCATCAGTTTTAACGGGCGTTCGCCCTTGGCCCCTCCTTCCCGCATAAAAAATATTAAAATAATATTAAAAAGAGGATGGTGAAAGTGCGTTCTTTTTTAATGATGTTCTACGGTCCTCATTTACTTCTCAAAAGCCACTCAATGAGAACGATTTTATGTAAAAACTGCCTCTGTACATTGGCAACGACCAATTTTTACGAAACTAAATAATTATCAATTTAAAACTAATTAATTATCGATTTAAAAATAAAGATAGAATCTCTGGATCCAGAGGATCAAGTCATAATAGACTACTCTCCACAAATATGTTACACTCTATATCTATTTATAACCGACATGCAAATATATGAGATCCAAAGAATTTAGTCAATTTCATTACGGTATCCATCAATACTAGTACCTTGCCAACCAAAAATAAGTCACGGTCCATATCGATTGCGGACCAAGTCAAAATTTACAACCATATACATTACAATATATATACTTAGGAGGAAAAGTGTAGGTGTGGCTGTAAAGACTGTACAGTAGGGCGGCTCGTTTTTACACTTTTTTCGATATTTGATTGGGGGTAGTGCGGAAAAGTTGCGATTTGGAGAGAAAATAAAGTGTGTAAAATTTTTTTGATCTACGTCAATACCTTACGGTGGCGGCGAGTCCTTAAAAATCGAAAAATAGGCCTAACGGGGTAGATTGGAAAATGGTTTTAAAGACTTACAAAATAAACAATAAAAATTTCAGCACAATCTGTTAATAACTTCCGGTGGCGTCTTAGCCGTTAAAATATCCAAAATATTGATTAAAGCAAGTTTTAACAAGATGTTATACAAATGTTAATTCCGGTATATTTCTGTGCAAACAACCCTGAGAACACTATTATAGGCTTGAATAAATTAATAGCAGTCATTGAACAATGAACATTATATAAAAATTATATAAAATTATATAAAATTTTTATGTTTTTGGCCTATTTTTCGATTTTTAAGGACTCGCCGCCACCGGAAGGTATTGACGTAGATCAAAAAAATTTTACACACTTTATTTTCTCTCCAAATCGCAACTTTTCCGTACTACCCCCAATCAAATATCGAAAAAAGTGTAAAAACGAGCCGCCCTACTGTACAGTAATGTAGAAATGTGTGTGCACCCATTTTGGGTCTCCCATTTCAAGGTGTTTGTGGGGCAAGTGAAGATCATGAGTTTTTCAATACCTCACAGTACTATGGGGGGCACCGCTCGGCAGAGGAATCTCTTTAAATGGGGTGTGTAAGGACAGAGAGTATCCCCTAACCCAAGATGCTGCCTCCCTATATCCCACAACACTTGCGTTGAGCTGTGGGATCTATCACCACAAAACCTTAATTTTACTACCTTAAACTATACCCAATCTATCAACATATGCGTCTAATCGATTTTTAAACATGTTTATAGACATGCTACTAATTACTTCTACCGGCAAACTATTCCAGCTATTTATTATTCTATTGGTAAAAAAGTTTTTGGCAACTGCTGTCTCGAACCTTCTACTTGTCAACTTACACCCATTATTTCTAGTCCTATTATATTGAGATATTTCGAAAAAGCTATCTCTATCTACGTTATCGAACCCATTCATAATTTTGAAAACCTGGATTAGATCACCCCTTAGCCTCCTAGTCTCGGGTGTAGTCAATTTTAACTCCTTAAGCCTATCCTCGTACGACTTTGACCTAAGCGACGGAATCATCTTAGTTGCTCGTCTTTGAACTCTTTCGATTTTGTCTATATCTTTGCGCATATGCGGATTCCAAAATTGGATCGCGTACTCCAAATGGGGTCTAACTAATGATTTATAAAGAGGAACTATAATATCGCGCGATTTGTACTCAAAATTTCGAGCTATAAAACCTAACACTTTGTTCGCCTTATTGACCGCTTCTGCACTTTGTTTGCCTTATTGACCGCTGCTGTACTTTGTTTCGCTACTTTTAAGTCACCAGTGACTATAACTCCTAAATCTTTTTCCTGCTTTACGCTTGTTAAATCTTTCCCTGACATACTATACGCAAAATTACCGTTACGCGAACCTATATGCAAAATTTTGCACTTATCAACGTTATATATATATATATATATATATATATATATATATATATATATATATATATACATTATATATATAATATAATATATATATATATATATATATATATATATATATATATATATACCACACGTATATGTGTATGTATGTATGAGCGTTATAGGCGCATTCATCGGGCATTGTTAGTGCGTAAACGCTTTGTAATTGGACGTAACGTACGTGTAACTGGAGCAGGACGCGAAGGGAGCAATCAAGGGAAGTGTTTGGGCCTTCTTCAGGAGACACTTTTAAGGGAAATTGCTCTGAGAATCTTCGTCCGAATCCCTTTCACTGGAATGAGAACGGAAACACCCTCATCACGTCACTCGTTTCAGTGGAAGCTTCATAATAATAATAATAATAATAATAATAATAATAATAATTTTTTATTGTTGAAAAGAGGTTAAAAAGAGAAAAGAATTGAATATTTTGGTTGTGAGTAAAGAGCAGTAAAATATGAAGTATTCCTTCTTAAGAAATGGGAAATATGTGATGGAGTGAATGAAAGTTTCCTTTTTCATCTCTCTCTAAATTAAATGAACAAATTATACCCATTTTATATACGTACATTCGTGACTTTTATAATATATATTAATTGCGTTTCACCAAATGTAATAATTGAATAATTAACATTCATTAATACCGATTCCGATCAACTTTAATGAGGTAAATATTTTTTGAGGATTTTAAGAGAATTGAAAGAATAGGATAGGAGAAGGAGGGTGAAGAAGGAGAAAAGGTAAAGAAGGGGGATAAGGGCGAAGAGGGAGAAAAAGGATAAAGAGGGGGGATAAGGGCGAAGAGGGAGAAAAGGGTAAAGAGGGGGATAAGGGTGAAGAGGGAGAAAAGGGTAAAGAGGGGGGATAAGGGCGAAGAGGGAGAAAAGGGTAAAGAGGGGGATAAGGGCGAAGAGGGAGAAAAGGGTAAAGAGGGGGATAAGGGCGAAGAGGGAGAAAAGGGTAAAGAGGGGGATAAGGGCGAAGAGGGAGAAAAGGGTAAAGAGGGGGGATAAGGGCGAAGAGGGAGAAAAGGGTAAAGAGGGGGATAAGGGCGAAGAGGGAGAAAAGGGTAAAGAGGGGGGATAAGGGCGAAGAGGGAGAAAAGGGTAAAGAGGGGGATAAGGGCGAAGAGGGAGAAAAGGGTAAAGAGGGGGATAAGGGCGAAGAGGGAGAAAAGGGTAAAGAGGGGGATAAGGGCGAAGAGGGAAAAAAGGGTAAAGAGGGGGATAAGGGCGAAGAGGGAAAGAAGCTAATACTCATCATTCTTTTTTTATTAAATGAATATAAAAATTTGAAGGAGAAATGAACCTTTCAATTCGAAATTTGTTTGGAAATTATCGCAAATTTCCAGTTTCCTTTCGGAGAAATCTCCTTCACGTTTCAATTGACAATTTACGTTTTTATAAGTTACATTGTTTTAAGTTCGTTGAATCGTTTTTACATGGTTCGTCGTTTCATTTCATTTTCATAATTAACAAAAGCGTCACTTCCCTTATCAAAGATTTATTAGGAATATTTTCAATTCATTTCAAATGACTATCCTTTATTATTATTATTATTATTATTATTATTATTATATTATTATTATTATTATTAATTAATAAAATAAGTACGGTTTTTTTACAATTTACAATAACATAATTAATTTTGAACCTCGACTATTTATTTAATTTAATTTGGTCCTTGACCTTTAGGCTTTACTGGGCTCTTATTAAAAATAAAACGGATAGTTATTATTAATTAATAATGAATAAATAACTAAGTGAATAAGTATTATTAATAGTTAAAGTATGTATTAATCTTAAATTAGCATTATCGATATAACAAATGCAAGGTCATTATTGGAGGTGTTATACCAATATCATACAAAGAAATCAATATTATACACGAGAGATAAGAACTGAACAATCGCGAATAATGTGTCTTTAATCCTAGATTACACGCCAGAAATGAATAAACAATAGTAATGTACATTTAATCCTAGATTTTGATTGTATACCATTATTAATCGGGATTTGAACTTGGTTTTAAACGAATTTACATTCACAATATTTTTTATATCAGCATTTGAATCATTCCATAGTTTCAATCCAATGAAAATGGGTAGTGTTTGGGATGAAGACAATCTAAATTGAGGTATAACGTGCTTTGATCTATTTCTGGTCTGATACGAGTGGATTTCTTGATGAGGTACAAAATATTTACATGTATTCAGTGTAAGTTAATGATTTTAGTCTTACATTCGTAAATAAAAATAAAATGTGCCACTTTGATTACATCATTGAGCTTTAGTAGGTTTAGCTCTTTAAATGATGCACTAAACTGACTAGAGTGATCAAGGAAATCAGCATCAGACCTTATTGCTCTTTTTTGGATGACAAAGATACCGTTTAATGCGTTGTTAGCGGAGTTTCCCCAAACAAGGGTGCAGTACGTTATATAAGGAAGAACAAGAGTATGATAAAGAGTCAATAAAACTTGTTTAGGGACTACATTTCTAAGTTTAAACATTATAGCGACGCTCCTTGAAATCTTTTTCGCGATATAATTTACATGATCACTCCTTTGCAAATTCTTATCTAGCATTACACCAAGAAATTTTGTTACAGTGCACTCCTTTACAGTGATTTCATCAACATTAAGTTTATCAAGATATACATTTCTTTTATTAGTAAAAATCATTAACTTTGTTTTACTGGTATTTAGGAAGAGTTTATTGGTGGTCAACCATTTCATTACACTGATAAATTCTGAATTCAATATATTCTCAGCTGAATTAACATCTTTGCGAGAAAAAGACACTCTCCTATCTTCCGTTGTAAACATTATATGAAGTTCAGTATATGAGATGGACGTGGAAGGCCATTATTTATTTATAATAAAAATTATATGCGGACACATACAGTATTCACCATTTGCTTATCCCGTTATAAAATGTCATCTTCGGTGCTAAAAACAACGAGATATCCATTATTAAAAACCAAATTTGAAATTTTATAAATTTATTATAAAATAAAAATATTGAAAGATCACCAAATATCACATTACAAAATATATAAAGGTCACTTAGTCCCTTTTTCATTTAGACTTATAATAGTTTATTATTGTTTTTAATTGTATAATATACACACACACACACACACACACACATATATATATATATATATATATAAATAATTATTAAACTTATACGATTTAAAGCAATAATAACGAAGGAGAGAGAGAGAGAGAGAGAGAGAGAGAGAGAGAGAGAGAGAGAGAGAGAGAGAGAGTTACAAGGAGTTACAAGGAAAAGAAGTACCTCAAAAGGCCTTGCGGCCCATACCGAGGAGGTACCAATGGCAACTGGTGCCAGGGAAAAATTCCTACACCCTCAAATAGTATGCAAGATTCGTCTAACCTTTTCTTGAACTGATCCACAGGGAACTGTTCACAACTTCTGGACGTAGCCTGTTCCACGTGTCACAGATCTTATACGTAACGTAATTCTCACACACACTAGTGTTAAACCGTTTCAAATCCAACTTCCAACCATTGTTGCGAGTTGAGTTATCATTTAAACTAAACATGCTTCTAAAATCGACATCGTTGAACACGTGTAAGAGCTTGAAAACCTGGATGAGTTGACCGCGCAGCCTCCGAGTTTCCAGCGAAAACAAATTCAGGGCGCGTAAGCGCGGCTTGGGATTGGCGTTGCCAACGTGCATCACTTTGCATTTGCCCAAGTTAAACGGCATTTACCATTTTTCGGACCACTCTCCTATCCTACGTAGGTTCGCACGCAGTTGCTCGATCGCTTCGGGCGTCCCAACAATGGTCCCAAGCTTGGTGTCATCCATCAGCGAATTTGGCGATCCTACTGACGATGCCAGTTTATGTAAATGATAAACAACAGTGGCCCCCAAAACGGAACCCTGAGGAACCCCGCTAGTAACCGAGGCCCAACCCGAGCTAGCCCCTTTAATTACAACCCTCTGCCGCCTATTCTTCAGCCAGTTTCCAATCCAGCTACCCACTTCCCCACCGATACCCAGCGCGCCTGACTTTGGCCATTAGCCGGCGGTGAGGTACCTTATCAAAGGCTTTTTGAAGATCGAGATAAAATATATCAATCGCCCTACTCTTATCGTACTCACTCCACATGACGTGGAAAAACTCGAGCTGGTTGGTGAGACACGACCTATGCCGTCTAAACTCATGTTGGGAGTCCCCAAACAGCTTGTAGGAATCCAAATGGTCAACGATCCTATCCGCTATTATCCCCTCTAATAATTTACCTACAACCGAAGTGAGACTAATGGGACGATAGTTCCCTGGACTTTCGTGATCCCCTTTCTTAAAGATAGGGGTCACGTTGGCTTCCCTCCAGTCACCGGGCATCTGGCCCGTCTCCAACAATTTGTTGAAGACTATGGCTAGGTAGGGAGCCACCCGTTCGCGCACTTCCCGCAAGACTCTGGGGAGGAACTGGTCTGGCCCAGGAGCCTTAAACGCGCTCCGTTTCTCTATTCTATCGGCAACGACTGTCGCGGTACACCGAACACTATCCAGGCCAGCACCTTCGTGCCTGACGCCTGGCTTGGGGATGACGCGGGTGTCCTCCCTGGTGAACACTCCCGCAAAGTACTCATTCAGCAGACAGAGAGAGATAGAGAGAGGGGGGGCGTTGACAAAAGTAAATAGACACCTTCGTTTTTTTTTTCATATTTTTTGATTTGATAGTAAAAGTGAATAAATAATAACAGATATATTGAATCTACGTATTTGGAATGTTGTTGTTTTTGTTGTTGTTTTCCCCTTTAAAGCATTATGTGAACGTAACACACATTCTTGCATTTCAATGATCAGCTTTGTCATTTCTGCTATTTATTTACTTTTGGTAACCCTCTTTATATATATATATATATATATATATATATATACACACCTGGTTGGGAGGAAAGTCTTTAAGGATTTTATACATACAACTATTTAGTTAACAACACTATACAAATAAGTATTTAAATGCTAAAACAAATCAAACAAAAAGTCTATAAGAATTTTAGTCAAACAAATATTTTGTTAAATTGTAATTTAATCTTGAAAGAGTTCTCCATCCGCTATGAAACATCTGTGGATTATCTCTGTGAAACTCTTCATTGTTCTTTTGAACATATCGAGTGGGATCTGTTTCAGTTCTTCATCTATTCTGCGGCGAAGGGCATTCACATTTGGATAGATAAAATCAGTTGTCTGTCACGCAAATAAGCCCAAAGCCAGAAATCACACAGGGTTAAGTCAGATGATCTGGCTGGCCACTCGATGGGACCTCGTCCAATTCCTGCCAACGTCATCAGTAAACTGTGGCAAAACTTTGTCTCTCAATACCTGGCAATAACGTTTTCCATCCATCGTATCTCTTGATACCACCGCAATTGGGATATTGTCAACAAAATCCTATACGCTATAACTGCGTTTGAATAGTTCTTGTTTCTCCGGGGATGAGTTCTCGGAGCAGCCGCGAGTCTGAGAAAAGGTTTGTACCGTCAATGTCGTAAGATTCTTATTCTAACAATGCATTGTTTTAATTCCTACAAGCCTTCTTCGTGTCCTCTTCTCTCATTTCTCGAAGCAGCTTCAAATTATACACGAAATTGAAGTAGCAACCGTATTTTTGCATTTGTTCGAATCGTCTCTTCATACGACCTTCACCTAAACACCCCCCAAAAAAATTTATGTATATATATATATATATATATATATATATATATATATATATATTATATATATATATATATATAATCGAGTGAACGAATTATTTTAGTGAGTCTATTGAAATAACACTGGTCGACAAAATCGAACTTTTTCTCTCATCAAAGATGTATACACACTTTTTTAGACCAGTTTTGTACGCTGATTCCAAATCTGTTTTCGGTTTTCCTTTAGCACATCTAGTTATCGAAATATGTCTAGTATTAATTTCAGCACGATTTATCGTAAAAGTACAACTTTATTCATAAAAGAACTGTACACCAATCTAAAAAACGTTGCGAGTACGATTTTCTTTTGTAAACCTTGTCCGGATCATCGCGGTACAACATCCAGCAGTAGTCTGCCAGCATACTTTCGTTCCAGAAACCTTGGTAGGGATTTCCCATTGACTGGATGGCTTGATGGAAACGTTCCCCCTGTTCGTCACCCATCGCGCCAAGGTTTTCGGGAAAGAAATCTAGATGCGAATGTAAAAAATGTATTTTGAAGGACATGCGACAGCCCATTTCTTGATATGCATCGAGCAGTTTTTGAACTCCATCTTTGTATGCGGGAGACTCGTGGTTACCCAAGAAGTTTCAATAAATCCGTTTGAAAGCCTGTCATGCTTTTAGTTTTGAGGCATTGAGGCTTTCTTCAAAGCCCTCATCCTGCAGAACCTCCCTGATTTGGGGCCCTACAAAGATTCCCTCCTTCAACTTCGCGGCACAGATGTTTGCAAATTTCTCAACAAGGTATCGAAACCCTCTCGAATTCGCTTTACCCATCGCTTTCACAAAATTTTTCATTAAGCCGAACTTAATGTGGAGAGGTGGCAGGAAAATCTTCTCTGGATCAACTAAAGGAACACACTGGACACTGCCCGTTCCTGGCTCGGATGTGCTTCTTTGATGCCAGTCACGTCTGATGTAATGATCCGCGGTAGCACGGCTGCCCCATAGGCATAGGAAACAACAGTATTTCATGAACCCTCCTTGCATGCCCATTAACATACCAATGACTTTGAAATCACCACATACAGGGTGTACATAAAGTCAGGATCTATTTTTGTGAAGCACTTGGAAATTATATGGAATTCAATCATAAAATGATAAAGTGGTAACATTTATTAAATAATTAAGAGTAGGATTCGACGTGACGCCCATCAGTATCCCTGCACAGCTCAAATCGTTCCACAGCATTTCTAAACACATTCTGGAGCATTTGCGGGGTTATGTTATCTGCAGCACTTCGTATACGTGTACGTAAGTTTTCAAGACTCGTAATCTTCGTCTGATAGACGTGCGACTCGATAAAGCCCCATGCAAAGAAATCTAAAGGGGTTAAATCGGTCATCTCGCTTCACAAGGTCTGTTGCTTCCGCGTCCGATCCAGCGATTTGGAAAACGTCCATTTAGATAATCCTGAACAATTTTGGCATAGTGACAAGGAGCACCATCATGTTGATAGACGACGGTACTAACAATCCTATCCCCGTCGTCTATCAACATGATGGTGCTCCTTGTCACTATGCCAAAATTGTTCAGGATTATCTAAATGGACGTTTTCCAAATCGCTGGATCGGACGCGGAAGCAACAGACCTTGGCCAGCGAGATCACCAGATTTAACCCCTTTAGATTTCTTTGCATGGGGCTTTATCAAATCGCACGTCTATCAGACGAAGATTACGAGTCTTGAAAACTTACGTACATGTATACGAACTGCTGCAGATAACATAACCCCGCAAATGCTCCAGAATGTGTTTAGAAATGCTGCGGAACGATTTGAGCTGTGCAGGGATACTGATGGGCGTCACGTCGAATCCTACTCTTAATTATTTAATAAATGTTACCACTTTATCATTTTATGATTGAATTGCATCTAATTTCCAAGTGCTTCACAAAAATAGATCCTGACTTTATGTACACCCTGTATATTCCATTGATGAGTGCTGTATTGGATTGTTTCGAGTAGTATATTCATGTTATCGTACGTCTCCTTTAGATGAACGGAGTGGGCGATCGGCATGGACGGCTTTAAGTTCCCGTTATGCAGGAGAACCGCTTTCGAGCTTCGCTGTGAGGAACCAGGAGGCGCCACTCAGATGGTGTGTGTACCTGTGACAAGTTCTCGAAAAGTCCATTGATATGGCAATAGCAGAGCGGACCGTCTACTGTAAAGAATGTCGCCAAATCATGGTTTCGTTTTCGATAGTGACACACTCGGACGTTCTTCTCAAGTAAGGGTTTCTGCTTGAGTCTCGAGGAGAGAAGTTCTGATTTCTCTTTGGAGAGGGTTAGGTCTTTAATGAGGTCATTCAACTCGTTTTGGGTAAGCCTCTCCGGCTCCGATTGCTCTTCGTCAGGGGTGTAGTCAAGATCGGTCGAAGGTCCCGCATCTCCGCCAATCGCACCTTCGTCGGATTCCCTTTCGTCTTCTAAAAAATCGAGTCCATGCTGTTGAGGTACCGGAATCGGCATCGTATCATCATGAGGGATCGGTCTGATCGCGGAGTCTACGTTCGAATAAACGATGTTATGTTTGTTCTTCACGGAGAACCCAGTTACGTTAACATTGCAAAAGTAACAATCGCCATGATGGTCTCTCGGCTCCCTCCATATCATGGGTATAGCGAACGGCATCGACTTTTTCCTGTGGTTCAACCAGTCACGTAATCCATTCGAACAAGCGGTAGAGATAACACGTAGCGCCCACGCCTTATCTTGGTCGCCTAGTGGACAGCTGAAGTATAACCGGTAAGTTTTCCGAAGATCCATCGTGATTGTACGCCGTTGTAATTTAGTCGCGAACGAGCCGCACACGTAACAGAAATTGTCGGGGTGATTTTTAGTGGTGCACCGATTAATCGGTATCGGCACCTGGCATGCTGATTAATCGGCCATGCCGATATTAGGAAGTAACTTGCATTGCCGATTAATCGGTAAAATGCCGATTAATCGGCATGCAAAGTGCCGATACCGATTAATCGGTGCACCACTAGTGATTTTTACACTTTCGAGGTATGATGATCGATGAGTGGGTTGATGTAAATCACCTAAAAAATAAAATGTGTAAATGGGCGACACAAAACAAAACACAACACACAACTAGACATGTGACTGTTACGCCAAAGAATAAAAGGGTGTACATATGCAACGTTTGCAAATTTGTGGCCAGCAATTGCTCTCACCTAAAATACCACAAGACAACCTGCGGAAAGCCTAAGTTGAAAGGACAAAATGCCATACATAAGGGTACAGAAACGGCAAAGCAAAAACCTACACCAAGCTGCAACGACAAAATACTCCGCTATATGTATAAAGGACGCATATTATATATTGTGTATATAGTATTATATATTATATTATATATAGTTATATGCATATAACAGCAACAGCAGTTGCCAAAGACCTTTTTACGCATAGAATAGTAAATAGCTGGAATAGTTTGCCGGTAGAAGTAATTAGTAGCACGTTTATAAACATGTTTAAAAATCGATTAGACGCATATGTTGATAGATTAGGTATAGTTTAAGGTAGTAAAATTAAGGTTTTTGTGGTTCAGAACCTACGTAAAATTGTAGATCACCTCCGCCTCCACGGAGGACATGCGCAATACACAACTACAACCACAGTTAGGTAGCCCAGCCATGAGTGGATCCTAGGGTCTTTGTTAGTCAGAAACATTATAACATTATATTATATATAGTATTATTGATATATATATATATATATATATATATATACCGGGTGTCCCAATAAAATGTTTACACATCTATTAACATATATATATATATATATATCAACATGCACACTTTATGCAAATAAAAACCCACTCTAATAGACAGAGTTTATTTCCACAACAGTTTCGACGCCCACTGGCATCCTCCTCGGGTGGATACAGAAACACGAATGAACCAAAACAAGAGGGAAAAACAGTCCAGGGACCGACCGTTAAGAAATTCGCACCTAGGTTAGATCCCATTCTCCCGACACCGGAAGGGCATTTTCATTAAGTACATTCGCACAAATTTAAAACTATCTTCCTGTTTTAAACATACAGATTCTATTATTTTTTACATAATTATTACATTTATTATTAAATTTATTACATTTAATATTGCATAATTATTTATTACAGAAATTATAAATTTATTATTACATTGGTTATTACATTGTTGTTTATTATACAGAAATTATAAACCGAAAAACGAATGAAAAAAGCCGATTAGGAAACAATCCAGAGACCATTGAGAAATTCGCACCTAGGTTAGATACCGTTCTCCCGACACCGGAAGGGCATTTTATTACAGGGTCCGCTTATAAGTACATTCCCACAAATTAAAACTATCTTCTTGTTCTATACATACTGATTCTAATATTTTGACATAATTAATGCATTTATTATTGCATTTACATTTTTTAACATTTATTATTATTACCTTTACCCTAATTATTAAATTTATAATATTACCTTTATTATTACATCTGTTACATTTATATTTATTTCCACATTTATTACTTCCATTATTACATTTACTAAAAGCGAGTAAGGAAACAATCCAATCCAGAGACATTTAAGAAATTCACACTTAGGTTCGAACACGTTCCCACGACTCCGTAAGGGATTTTTTGACCAAGAATCTCATTAAAGGGTCTAACTTATAAGTACCTTCGCACAAATTAAAATTATCTGTATTCTGTATCCACCCGAGGAGGATGCCAGTGGGCGTCGAAACTGTCTTGGAAATAAACTCTGTCTATTAGAGTGGGTTTTTATTTTCATATTTCGACCTTCACGTAGAAAAAAAAGTGAAGTTTTTTGCATTTATTATGCACACTTTAGATGATAATAATATGCGCTGATGTATTAGTGTATTTATAGTACTTTAGTAATAGTATATAGTAGTATAGTAATGGTGTAT
Source organism: Bathynomus jamesi (assembly GCA_023014485.1). Taxonomy (NCBI): domain Eukaryota; kingdom Metazoa; phylum Arthropoda; class Malacostraca; order Isopoda; family Cirolanidae; genus Bathynomus; species Bathynomus jamesi. The sequence goes on along the minus strand of JAJOZX010000635.1, from coordinate 964,007 downwards.
TGTACTTAAATAACAGTAGTATCCCTTGTTACAGGGAATGGCGGCATTGCAGTTATCGTTTGAGCAACGTAAGTGGATTCTGAAGCACTACTGGAAGACGGAGAATGTGGCTGAGGTACAGAGACATTGGAGAAATGAGTTTGGAACATTACCACCATCACGGGTAACAATTACAAGATTACGTGATAAGTTTGAGACTGACGGAACAGTGCAAAACGTCAACAAAGGCCGATCTGGAAGACGTCGCACTTCAACTGACAATGAAAGTGTTGAGCCCGTGTTACAGGCCTTCACAAACTCTCCAAATAAGTCTACAAGGCAATGTTCTCGTGAGACTGGTGTTTCTAAATCCAGCGTTCATCGCATTTTGCGACGTGAAAAGTGGAAACCGTACATACCTAGGCTGCTCCAAGCAATAAATGAGGACGATCCAGATCGTCGAAAAGAATTTTGTGAGTGGTTTTTGCACGTGTGATGAAAAACAATCTTTTCCTGATTTCATTCTTTGGTCCGATGAAGCCACTTTTAAACTTAATGGTACTATCAATCGACACAACTGTGTGTACTGGGCCACCAAAAATCCAAACGTAACAGAAGAACGAGCACTTAATCAACCAGGAGTGTCAGTGTGGTGTGGTTTGTCTTCCAGAGGACTGCTAGGGCCATTTTTCTTTGAGGACACTGTCACAGGTGTCTCATTGTTTGTTTTCCTAGAAGATGGATAGGACGTAGGGGATGTACGGAGTATCCACCACGATCTCCTGACTTAACACCATTAGACTTTTACTTGTGGAGCACTCTGAAGAACACTGTATATGCTGAAAAACCAAGGACACTACAGGCCTTGAGACACGAAATTGAAATAGCCTGTGCCAACATTCCACTCTGAACAATCCGAACAGTATGCCGATCTGTTGCGCGCCGTTGTCAAGAATGTATTAATGCTAGTGGCGGACATTTTGAACATTTAAAACATTAAAGTAAGCAGCACAACCATGAAGGTATTGACGCTGCTGGCTGATATTTCGAACATTTAAACATTAAAGAAGCCTATTTGCTATCTATTTACCATCCGCCTGTTTTGCTTATTGATATATATGTTAATATGATGTGTAAGCATTTTTTTGGGACACCTGTATTATATTTATTATATATATTACGATCGGTCTCATCTCGAAAACTAAACGTGCTAGAGGAAAACCGAAAACAGATTTGGAATCAGCGTCGCAACAGCTGTCTAGCCCACCCATAATTATATCTGATGAGGAAAAATAATTGTTGGCCAGTGTAATCAATCAGTAAACTTAAAGTGAGCTGTTGGGTTTTTCTGCCATTTTTGCATTTGTGTGTGATGGCATAAGCGCAAAGCCCAGGTCGGTCGTCCCGATTCGCCGTACTTTAAGACCGGCCATATATATATATATATATATATATATTATATATATATATATATATATACACACACACAGGGTGTTCATTTATTAGTTAATCCAAAGAAATGTGAATAAAACTAACTAAAAATTAAGTATATTTCAGAGATGCATGAAACTTTGTGATATGAGAAACAATAAGAGTAGCAGTCGAAACACGTCGTAACAAATGTTGGAAGTATTCATCACCTTTCTTTAGTGTACAATCGTGCACAGGGAAGCATGTTGCTGAACACAGACTGCAACACCTCTGGCTGAATGATGGTAATGATATTAGTAATGTTTTGTTGCACCTCTTCCAGTGAGTGAGGATTGTTGGCATATGCCTGGTTTTTAATGTAGCCTCACGAGAAGTAATCCGGTGATGATAAATGAGGTGAGTTTGGAGGTCATAATTCCTTAGAAATTATTCGATTACCGAAAATGAATTCCACTTCAAAAGTTCAAAAGTTATTCCACTTTCAAATTGGTACAATTTTTAACTGCGTTTTCTGGCGGTTTTTACTTTTGTCGCTTAGCCACTTCTTCCAAGGAGGGACTCATTTCCAGTAACGTCAAACCATGCCTCATCCGAATAAAAAAAATAACATCAAAGATGTGAGGCTGCTTTTCAACAATAAGAAAAAACATTAGCAATACTCGAGCTCCCTTTCACTGTCTGGTAGCCGCACTTCCTGATCCACCGGATACACCCGATGTGAGTGAAACTTCAGTTGTTTCACTGCTTTCGCACAACTTCCCAAAGCCATTCCTGTTTGTTGTGACAGTTTGTAGAGAGATTTGGAAGGACTGCGTTGCATTGTCTTCCATGTTACAGACTGCCTCTTCCTTAACCACGATTAATGTTCGTTTGCATTTTTTGCTCCATAATTTCTTCAAAACGTTCACTAAACTGACGCTGGTGCTGTTTGAAGGATACAGTTTTCACGTAAGAGTCCAGAACGAATACACGCTGGTCCAAGCTTAACACCATCTTCACAACCCTAAGATTAGGTCTATTCCTAGGCTTAGGCAGGCCTAGTGCTGTCTTAGACTAAGCTAGGCCAGCATTTTAAGATGTCCTGGTTCTCGTATCACTAAGTTTCGTGTCTTTCCGAATTATACTTCTTTTTCATTTAGTTTTTATTTGCATTTTGCATTTTTTTAGGTTAACTATATATTAGGGGGGGTCGAAACATATAAAAAATCGAGTTTCTCCAATTCTACAGTATGTACGTAGTTGGAAATGATGATCTCAACATCTTGTAAAAAAAATGAGTATATGCGACCCCCCTTACCCCTTCCATAGCATCTCCCCCATTTTATTCTCTCCACAGATATAAACCCAAATGTGACAATCATGCATTATATTAAGTCTTATTAAGTAGATTAGATTAATTTGGATAGATTATTTAGATAGAGTTTTAGATAGATTGAATAGATTATTTAGATAGAGTTTTAGATAGATTGAATAGATTACATAGATTAATTTAGATAGATTAGATGAATTATATAAATTATTGTCACTTTTTTTTTTAAGTTTCAGATTGTTTATGATTGAATGAGTTATGATTTAATTCCGAATGAGTTATATTAAATTCAGATTGAATGATTCAATTGCTAGAATTTAACAATTAGTTTCTTGTTATTAATGCTACTAGGCCTAAATAAGTGACATCATGGCGACAAGAAGCAAAACGCACAATTCAACATTTGGTCACCCTGCAGAATTTCCACCTTCAATGACTCCTTCAAAGGCTAACGTATTTAGGCATTATTTATTGGTAAGAAAACGAGAAGAACTGATTTCGAAAAGTTCTAGAACAGCAAAAGAATGTTACAGAATTGTCACTAAAGATGTGGAAGCCATTTGGGAGAAGTTTTCCTTTCCACATATAGGATTTGAAGGAATCTATATTATAATAAGAGAGCTGTCCGTCTGTCCGTCCGTCCGTCCGTCCGTCACACTTTCAGAAATTGAGAAAAAATTGTGAGAAAAAAATTCAGAAATTGTATTACGGGCGGTAATGTGAAGCTCAAGATTTTCATGACTGTGTTCTTTTCTGTAGTTTAGCCTGTCTGTTTGTCTGTTTGTGAAATTTATCCCTGGCAGTAATGGGGGAAGGGTGGGGGTGGGGGTAATGGGGGATGGGTGGGGTAATGGGGGAGGGGGTTAGCCCCAAGTTGCATGAATGGGGGTGAGGAGGTTTTGGGAGATACCAGATTCAGAAATGTTGACACAATGTGAAGCTCAAAATTTTCACGGCTGCGTTCTTTTCTGTAGTTTAGCCTGTCTAACCGTCAGCGAAGCGACGGGAACTGTACTAGTAGCTCTAAAAGTTGAACGATTGATAGAATCTGCAGCAAAGCTAAATAAAGTACCATTAAAACAAAGAAACAACAGTTTTCAGCAGAAGGTGGAGACATTCGATGAAATGTTTGATATTTACATTTACTTGTTACGATAAAAAAATCAGTCGAACGGATTGCAGATGTGATATTAGAGTTTCAATGATTGAGTGGGAGTCTTTTGTGGGGCAGAAGCAAAGAAAAAACTAACTAGGACCAATCGACAGAGTAACGACTTCCGCAAGAAAAAGGACTCACGATAGAGTTAAAGGATTAGAAAGAAGAGCCAAGATAAGCCTAGATATGAATGTCGCCTCAACCAGCAAACTGGACCCTTTACATATTATGGAAGATGAGAGCATGGAAATTGATGATGACAGCGACGATATTGACTTTGTTCCGGATTTTGAGCTGAGAGAAAACCATCAGAACAGAATTATTTATGATAACTTAATAATAACAGCAGATAGATACCGTGTAGGTTACAAAGCTACTGCAGCTATAGTAAATGCAGCTTTGAAACATATGGGAATATTAGACGAAACCAATATGTTGGATAGGAAAAAAATGGAAAGAGAAAGAATATGTGTGGGTAAAAAGAACATAATCAAAGTGAAATCAGAGAACACACAGATTGAAGGCATCGGATTTGATGGTAGAAAAGATCAAACTAAGACAAAGAAGGGAATGGAGTACGAAGAACATTATGTAATAGTTAAAGAACCTGGTGATGTTTACATGGAATATAGCTCCAGATAACGAAACTGCTTGTTGTATTGCAGATGAAATAATAACTTTTATAGTTAATTCTAATAGCAAAGAATCCCTCAAAGCTTTGCTATGCGATGGCACCAGTGAACACTGGCAGGATTTGCGGAGTGCTAAAATTGATTGAATTATATCTGGACAGGCCGGTACAATGGCTGATTTGCCTTTTGCATGCAAACGAACTGCCCTTCAGGCACGTATTTGAAGCAATTGATGAAAAAACTTCGGGGCCAAACACCTTCAAAGGTTCTCTTGGAAATAAACTCCGAGAGGATTTGACCAAACTGGATATAGTTGATTATACCCCTGTAGACTGAGTGTAGAGGGCAACATTAAAGAAGTTTCGGCCGATATTGTTAAAAGTTTCAGCAGTGACCAAAAATATATGTATGAAATGTGCATTAGCATACAATCTGGACGCATCTCACAAGCGTTAGCCACCAGATCCCCAGGTGCCCTCCATCATGCAAGATGGCTAACACGAGCAAACAGGATCCTGCGCTTATATGTCTCTACACGGAATCCAGACAAAAACATCCAAGACCTAGTAAAAATTATAATGCTGGTTTACGCTCCAGGCTGGTTTTGGATAAAGTCTCATCCAAAGGCAAATGAGGGAGCATCTAATTTTCGGTATATCATGCACTTGCTTAAAGGCTTAGATAAAAAGCATTGCATGATTATGGAGCGTGTCCTCAGAAATAACGCCTATTTTGCCCACCCAGAGAATATCTTACTCTCAATGATAACAGACACAAGAAGAGGGGTCAGAGAGCTGGCTCTTCAGCACATCATTCGAGCAAGAACTAGGAGCACCAATGCGAGAAATTTTGAGCTGCCAAAAACACTGAACTTTGAAGCAGACGATTATCCTAACATGATCGACTGGGACAACGAAACCATCACCCCTCCACCTATTTTACAGAATTTGACAAATGATCTTCTTAAAGTTCGAAATGAACCACTTCACCTTATTCCTTTTCCCTGTCACAGCCAGGGAGTAGAACATGCTGTAAATGTGGTAACAGAAGCATCACAAGATAGAATTGGTTACGAAAACAGACATAAATTTATTTTGAATGTACTGGAGTCGAGAAAAAAGCTACCTGTGTTCCAGTGGAAAGGCCAGTGGTGTCAGTAATTTACGATTTTAAATTTCTTAAGGTGAATATTTTGATTTTAGTATGCTTCATTTGATTCTTTAAGTAATATACGGAGAAAGATTTCTTATTATATATATATATATATATATATATATATATATATAACGTAAAGAACGACGCTTGTATAGGAGATATTCCGCGCAAGATGAGAGAGAGAGAACAAAACAAATGAAAAAATGAGGTAACCACCCGGGAATCGAACCCGGGATCTTCCGATTGCCGGTCAGATATGATAACCATTACACCATGGGCCTCACTCATTCAAATGCCGTAATTCTTCTACATACGCGCAGAAGGGTGGTTACCTCATTTTTTCATTTGTTTCGTTCTCTTTCTCATCTTGCGCGGAATATCTCCTATACAAGCGTCGTTCTTTACGTTAATTATACTGCGTGTTTGCAGTTATATATATATATATATATATATATATATATATATATATATATATAACTTACTTTAACTTTACTTATATCATTATTTACTTTAATCTTTGTCATTTATCAGGTTTTTTTATGAATTGGTTTCAATTTCATTTCAATTTAAAAAAAGGGGGGGCATATGCAACGGGTAGGGGGGGGGCGCATAGCGGTGTAATTACAGTATGTTGTTTAGGGGCCCAAAGGAAACTCCGAGCAGTGTGTAGAATAAGAATACAAAATTTCGACCCACCCCTAATATATATATATATATATATATATATATATATATATATTAAACATGTGAAAATATAAATATATATTCGTCCATCGCGGGTAATCCTCGGTCTAAATGAATCATTTTCATCCCAGCTTTGATTCCCGCAATGAAATCTACCCTTCGGGCACCAAATGGTCCGATGACATCATCTTGGGAAGGAGGGCAGAATTTGAGCCCAAGGCCCACCCTCCGTACCTCACCCTCAACCCAGTGTTAAAGGACGACCATGCCACGTTCACCTGCAGGATCGACTACCTCAAGTCCCCTTCAACTCGAGTCAAAGTCAAGTTATCTGTCGCCAGTAAGTTATGAATTCGTTTTGAGAAACCGAAAACAAAACGTTTACATTGTTTTGGTTAATCTGAATCCCTTCCTCTTTGTCCGCTTTAAAACTGAGTTGTACAAATAAAGTCAAATATCCATTGAATAAAAAATACTTAAAGGGTAACACACTTACTAGGCCGAAGGTATTTTGAAAGTGAAGAAAAAGGTCTTTTTAATCTGTAGGGAGCTACGTCGTGACCATGTCGCAACACCTCTTCCCGTTAAATCAGCGAGGTTAAGTGATATTGGACACGTATAACGGTTGGATGGGTGACTGTCCTCCGCGTTCAGATGATGTACAGACCCTTCTATAAATGGTTCAGATCCCATATAAGACTGTAGGTCCCTTCGTTCACGTGATCTTTGCCGTCATGGAGGTTAAACAACCACCCAAATAATATTTTTAATTATTTTGAGTGTATTATTTTATTTAAATTTCAGAGGATCGTTTTTCGTTAAGTAGCGAATCATTTCGTCTAATTTTGACCTACTACTAGTATAATTATTTAGCCGATACCGATGCCGATTCTTTGCTTATATTTTAAAAAGTCAATTCCCTTCATAACTTTTACTAATGTAATGTGAAAACTTTCAATTTTCATATTTTCACAGTTCAAATTTGTTTAAACGCTTTTCCTTTGCTCACTCCACAATGTACAGGGGCGGATTAACTGTACTTGGGGCCTGAGGCTAGTTTTATTTTGGGGGCCCTTTTCTACAAATTTTTATTAACAATATATGTACATGTACACTCAGTTGTACAGTACATAGTACATTTACACGAATTATATGTACGGTGCTTAGGCTAATTGAGAAACAAACTTAAAAGAATCTTAACACAGTGTATTTTGCCGTTTGCCAAAACCAAACAGTATTAAACAAACTTTATTTTAGGGCCTATAAAACATAAAATAAAACAGGGAATTTGTTAGTTTGTGTACTCTGTCATATTTGAGCCATTGAAAGCCTCAAAGTTTTCTCTGCCCCAATCAGAGATGGCAGAAAAATGAGAGGTCAGGTGTACCATAGCCGTCCTACGCGAATCATGGAGTGACTGTTGAGAGGGACGCTTTGGGAAGCGGGTGGAGAAGTGAAGCGTGGAATCATCGGCATAGGAGTGAATAGGACAAGAAGTACGAATTAAAAGATTATTAATAAATAAAAGGAAAAGAGTGGGTGACGGGACAGAACCCTGAGGAACAGCGCTGTTAATAGCTTTAGGAGAAGAACAGTGGCCATCTACAACCGCAGCTAAAGATAGGCCAGAAAGGAAATTAGAGATGAAGACACGGATAAAAGGATAGAAACCGAAGGAGGGCAATTTGGAAATTAAAGATTTGTGCCAGACTCTATCAAAAGGTTTTGATATGTCTCGCGCAATAGCAAAAGTTTCATCGAAATTCCGAAAGGAGGATGACCAAGAATCATAGATACGCGAGAAGATCGCCAATAGAGCGTCCCTTGCAAAACCCATATTGAGTTGAAAAAAGATTGTGAGAAGAGAGGTGTTTAAGAATTTTCCTATTAAGGATAGATTAAAAAATAGAGTAGATTACAATAGTTTATAATATTTAGAGATTAGCTAGTTAGAGAAAATGTAAATTTATGGGCAACTTAACTTATTAAACTTTGCCTTTTACGTGAATGTAAAATATTTTTATATAATTACTCTTTGAAATGAGTATAAATTATCATAAATAGTGTTTTTTGTCTGTTCAGTTTTCTATAAATATAGATTTGGTTTTGTAATGAAAATTTTTAAATTACAAAGAATCGGTAAGAAGGCTAAAATTCGGCCGATGCCGATTAATCGGTACACCACTAATATATATATATATATAGTTATGTATGGGAATAATATAATAAGGTTTAATTAATTACTGGTTATAAATACCACAAATGAATTGATCATGCAAGCAGAATGAATTATATGTATAAAAATTCATATAAATGTATTCTTGTGTTCGCCAAGATGGCGGGACATTTTCACACAGTTTCGATTGCAAACGAAGCAATTTGGGAATTCTTAAGTACATGGAAATTAAAACATATGCATGTTGAATACTCATGTAATTTAGGGAAAAGACATGAATTCATTGTCTATTTAATTCTGAATAAGTTTGGATAAAAATAACCGATATAGGTTACCCTGAAACTAGGGAAATAATTAATATAAAAATTAGATTTTCAAACGAAATGTAGCCGTTCACAAACGGGGTTTTCCACGCCCCTCAAAACAAAGGAAGGAAGCGTTTCAAAAGCGAACGTTCATTTACGTATAAAATGGGTATACTACGCTAAAATTATATTGTTACATTATTAACAAGTTTAATGACATGCAAAAATTACACCTTCGAAAAGGCTAATAATTCTTACAAGGAGATTAATCAAAAGAGAATCTTAGGGGCCATTCAAAAACCACGTGGTCCTTAAAGGGGAGAGGGGTTCCTTATTTGACCACCAAAGGCCACATGAGGAGGGGGAAGGGGGTTCCTTATTTGACTACCAAAGGCCACATGGGGGAGGGGGTTCCTTATTTGACCACCAAAGGCCACATGGGGGAGGGGCGTCTTGACGTTTAACTACGTGGCCAATACTAAGCATTAAAAAATCCTGTTTATAATATATGTAATATATATATATATATATATTTCGTAAACTCCAGAAAATTCCAGAAGACTCGAATCTTTATAAACACAAATTCGCTGTACCTTTATTTCGGAAAATTCTAGAAGATTCGAATCTTTAACGTTCATAAAACACAAATTCGACATACTTTTAATTTGATTATTTTTAATTTGCTTTATTTTAATTTGCATTCTATTTTATTTTAAGAAGGGGTGAGGGGGTGACATCAGAAAACCACGTGGTTTTGGGGGAGTTAAGTCATTAGCCACAAGTGACCACAAGGCGGGGGACGGGTTTGAAAATCACCTGAAAAAGGACCACGTGGTTTTTTAATAACCCCTTAGTTGGGTATAATATAAATCGTACGCCCGACAGCCATGACAAGAGGGACGGAGGCTGAAAAAACGGTTAGAGTCAGTGCATTTCAGACCGTAGTAAATAAAGATCCACTCTTGAAAACGTGCGTTCAAATTAAATAAGAACTTAGAGTTATTGCCCCATTTGGGAACATAAACCTAGTTCTTAATGAAAGGTTGCTCAAGTATAAAATATACATGTGCCGTGGTGATAAAAAGCGAAACCGTTATTCTCAAATTAAGTAAAATATTCGCCGAGCAAAAAGTGAACGAAAGTTCGCGTCTGTTTAAAAGACTTCCAAGAAGAGTTTACCCTACCCAATTCAAAGGGAAGAAAACGAAGACCCCGTCTATTTTGTTACTTAGAAAACGCGATAGACTCAAACGTTCTTACGCGGAAAATAAATGTATACATATATAGAATAAGACGAAGGTGGATACGAACTTAATTAGGAGAAATTAAACCCATCCAGAGGGGGTTTACGTCCGTAAGATAAGTACTGACAAATTGTAATTATTGAAATTATACATTCATTTCTTATTCTCGTACCTTATAAATTATACCATTTCATTGTCTTGTATTAATAGTGAATCTCAGAATTCTTAAGACAAACGTTAATTGTCTCAAATATCTTTCATTTAAAGGAAATAATTGATGTTAAAGATCATATAATTGAAATGGTCGTGTTTACGCATTTTAACTCATTGACTTATGATTAAGTGTCTTTCTTTTTCATCGTAATTGATTTCATGCCAAAAAATTGGCTAACAGTCATATTTTGACTCGCTTATGTTAATTCTAAATATCAAATTCGTGAAGTTCGAATCAATGAATGTCTCGAGTATCATTTCTAAAAACAAATATTCAATAAATTCATTATGTTGTAATTGTTTAAACAAGAACTGTGATAAATATATTTTGGAAACGGTGTATAATTACCACCCTACACGAAATAACACAGAAATTAGAATATATATATATATATATATATATATATATATATATATAACCTTGGGTTAAAAACGTATGACGTGGTTTAAATGACAACAGGTTAAAATAAAAGTATAATTAATACCGATAAATACATAAACCACCTCATTTACGTTACAAAATATATATTCTATTTTAGTGTTCTTTATTTTTTAAAGATTTCTTTTTAATCGTAGATCAATTGCAGACTTTTCGAAATATTGAAAACCTCTTTTTAAACCCAATATTTTGTTGTATTCAGTAAAATGTATTTATCTTTTCAGTTCCCCCAGGGTCTCCTAGGATACTCTGGAGGGGTCATGAAGTAACAGGGGGTATAGTGACCCCTATACAAGAGGGAGAGAGAGTAGATCTGACCTGCGAGACATCCGGTGGACGCCCGACCCCGAGAGTCACGTGGTGGCAGCGTGGAAGGCAACTGGAAGCTGTGGAAGAGGGGAAGGTCACTCACGAAACTTCCGTCAATGACGTCACGGCCATTCGAACGACCAGTGACGTCACGTCCGCCTCTTCTACGATCACTCTGGTCGCCTCGAGGGATTTGCACGCTATTCCTTTGGTGTGTCACGCGCGCGCGCAACATCCAGATCACGCAGTTTCTCGACCACGGACCACAGCCGTCACTCTCGATATTTTACGTGAGTAATTGCTAGTTTTAACGTGAAATTTATTAGTGTTAGAAGTAGGCTGACCATACGTACCGTTTTGAACGGGACAGTACCGTTTGTTTTATATTTCGTGGCCGTCCCGTCGTTTTAATAAAAATGTCAATTTTGTCCCGGTTTATGTACTTACTTTTTCATGAATACAGAATATTACATAACCCCGTCCCTTTTTTGCCATCCCAATGTCCCGTTTTTGTCTCAAGGAAATATGGTCAGCCTAGTTAGAAGGCAATTTATTTTCCTTTTTGAGACCTTATTTGACCACGATGCGGGTGGTGAGTAAATTTATTCAATGTGGGTGTGATTCAACATAAATAAATGTCACAGTTCACCATTCATTTTCCTTTCTTTAAACAATTCATTTAAACTTTATTAGACAAATATCATTTGTAGTCTACGTTGAAGGAATGAAAAAATCCATTTTGGAGCTCCTGCGTGAGCAATGGGGCAATAGTGGTGGTGATGATGATGATGATGATGATGATCATGGGGTAAATAATAATAGAAAGTGGGAGAGTTCCATCGTACGTGGAATAAATGAATTTTAAAATTCAGCTGTATTGCATCGCGTTCGATAGACAGCAAAAGGATTTTCAATCTCAGAAGATCGGGTCGATTGACCACGTGTGCGGGCATGGGTACAGCTGGATGACTAACCACATGGCGCTATTTTCATTCTCATTTGTAATGGATATTTTCAATAATTTATCCTTTTATCCGTCACGTGACGGAGATCTACAGTTTGGCGTGGGATCCAAATATTTAAAGGTCAGTACATTATCTGAATGCGGAAAATGGCCCCCCATCCAACTACTGAACAGACCTAACGTCGCTTAACGTCGCTGACCTAGCGGAAGCAGTATTGCAATCTATCCACGACGTAGCCCGACTATTTGTAAAGTATATAGAATTGGATTTCTTTCGAACGTTGTTTTGCACGTTGCAGCAAAACCCAATTTATTTTAATTCATTTACTCATTCAATACAAAGTGTCAGTTTCTCGATATTGGGCGAATGTAAGGCTAAAACATTTAGGCAAATAAGGAATACGACATTTATCGTAAACTAAGAAAGTTTTGGCTCTTGTTCAAATTCAGTAATTTAAATTATATGTAGTAACTGTAACTTCGTTAAACTAACATATAAAGTGAGAGTAGCGAGTTTGCTGTATATTTGCATTATTCTAGTCCTTGGAGTCCTTGATGTTGGTGAATTAAAAACGAATCCCTGAAGAGATAACTCATTCTCATAGGAATGAATATAGGGTTGGCAGTGGGCACCAGGATAGATTCTTGATGGGCGTCATTTGACGCAGTATTAACTAAAGAACGCAGCCTTCCATCATCATTGCTTCTAATATCCCACTCACGGTGTGGTCTTTTGATACGTACCTAGGACTCCTGTTACCACACTTTTTCTTCCCATCCCCGACTACAACACACGATCTAATGACAACCATAAAATAATTAAAAAGTAAAAGTTGCGAGCTAAACACAATCTCAAACAGAATTTACAAAGATGGGCAAACTTAATTGCGCCCAAGCTTTCAAAGCTCATAAACCTATCCATTCAAAATGGTGTCTTCCCAGACTGCCTAAAAGAGGCTAGAATGTGCCTCAGCTATAAATCGAGAGCTAAAACTTCCTCCTCAAACTACAGACCTATTTCCGTTCTTCGAACTGGCAGTAAACTATACGAGAGAGTAATATGTAATCAAATACTAAAATTCATATTCAAATACAAAATCATACGCAAAAAACAGTTTGGCTCTCTAAGTAAACACACAACCAATGGCGGCAATAACCGCAATATTAGGGGAACTTTATAGCAATCTCAAGGACACTATACATCACGTATATAGTTTCCTACATCTACACACTGGTCTCTTTTGTTCTTTTGTTCTCTTTTGTTGAGTTTGAACGACGGTTCAGGATCGACCTGCGGTCGACCCCTCTGCGGCATCCCGCCTCATTTGCGGGACTTGGTGAGGGAGGGAATTGCTCTCTGATCTCCTCCTGCCCTCGTAGCCAGCCACGCATGGCTGGTCAGGGACTTTGCACAAGAATCTGTCCAGCTGGTTCTTGAAGTTATTCAGGTCGGTGTGCTCGAGATTCCTCACTTCTTTTGGAAGGATATTGAAAAGCTTTGGGCCCCGTATTCTGAGGGTATTTTCCATCCTCGTTTACATGGCTCCTCGTCCCACCGCAGCTGGGACCGTACAAAATCTGCCTCTTCTCTTATTCCAGTTTGTTTCTATTTCATTTCTGAGGTTAGGGACAGGGCCCTCAAGTATTTTCCATATGTATATTATTGTGTACCGCTCGCGCCTTCTTTCAAGAGAGTAGAGTTCCAGGGATTGTCGTCGAGACCAGTAGTCTTCACCTTCCGTTTCCTCTATCTTAGACGTAAAAGTCCTTTGTATAGCTTCAATGCTCGCAATGTCTCTTTTTCTGTATGGGCTTGTGAGTACTGAGCAATACTCAATTATTGGTAGGACTAGACTCCTCCGTAATTTGAGCATAATGTTTGCTTTTCTGCTGCGGAAGCTCCTCCAGATGATTCCCATTATTTTTCTAGCCGTTGTGATTTTGATTTTATAGTGCTCTCTGAATTCTGCATCCGACGACATTATTACTCCAAGATCCCTGACTTGTGGATTTGGTGTTATCTGTTTGGCTTGCGGAGTTTTGTACCCTTTTTTCTGTAGCTCTTTGTCATTACCATATCTTAGAAGTTGGAATTTTTCTTCGTTGAACTTCATATTGTTGTCTTCTGCCCACTGGAATAATGTTTCAATGTCGTTTTGTAGTTTTCTTATGTCATCTTCGTTCAATATTTCCTTACATATCTTTGTCTCATCCGCGAAGCATGATACAATACTGTCCTTAATATCTGCATCAATATCTGCAATCATTATTATGAACAGCAAGGGAGCTAATACTGTCCCTTGTGGGACAGAGCTCATGACTTTCGAGACTTCCGATTTAACTCCGTTTACCACCACTCTTTGCATTCTTTGCGTCAAGAAATTAAATATCCACCTTCCTAGCTTTCCAGTAATTTCTGTATCCTTAAGTTTGTGTGCTATGATTCCATGGTCACAGTTATCGAAGGCTTTAGCAAAGTCAGTATATATTACATCAATGTTTTGTCTTCGACACAATGTTCCTAATATTTTCTGGTGGTCTAGTAGCTGTGACAGGCATGATCTACCCGCCCTGAAGCCATGTTGATTTGGGTTGTATAAGTCTTTTTCTTGTAGGTAGTAGGTAGTTTTGCCTCTAATTATACGTTCAAAACACTTTATAAGGTGTGAGGTGAGAGCCACTGGTCGATAATTTTTGGGCATTGCTCTGTTACCACCTTTAAATAGGGGGGCAATGTTCGCGTTCTTTAAGGGGGAGTGGAATTTGTCCTGTGTCGAGTGATTTCCTCCATAATGACGTCACAATTCGGTACGTTTTCTCTGGTTATTGTAGTTTTTAGAAAATATGGTATAGGTATAACTAATTTAAGTTATTCTGTTATTCATACAGGTTCTACAAATTGAAATGTATATCACCCTGTATTTCAGAGAAAATATTAATGTCAGCAATCAGATTTATAATTAGTTTGAATATTTTAACATTTCTCAGATGCCTTGTTGTATGATATATGGTGGTGTAGTAGATGCGCCTCGGTGGTGTAGTGGTTAGCGTCGCTGACTACAAATCCATCGGCCCCGGGTTCGAGACCCGACGGCAGCCGGCGCGCAGCAAAACCCAGCTGTTCATCGTTCCACACAATAAAGAAAGTGGTTGGTAGATAAATGGGTGCCCTAGGTGGCCTAGTGGTTAAGACGCTGGGCTGCTGATGGGGCGTGGTTCGGATTCCACGTTAAACTGTAGGTCTAAAGTGGAGTGAAAAGCTTGACCTTCGTCAGAATGAACAATTCGGGCGGAAGCCCAACAAAGGTTATATATATATATATATATACAGTAGACGCCGGATTTAGTGTCCACGGATATTGTGTCTTGCCGCTTATAGTGTCTCAAAACTAGGAAACAGTTACTTTTGCATGGTAATTGCTATGGATAGAGTGTCTCTGATTACGCTTATAGTGTCTCTTTTCAGCTAGTATAGTGTACTTGGCAGCTCTAGTTTACACTTGTATTTGTGATGCCGTGCTGTTTACAGGCTTACTAGATGGCCATGGAAGGAAAATGTTTTGTTTTATTGTAAAATGGACATAGTTTTGATGTTTCAGTTGAATTGTAAAAACAATTTTCATGAGAAATTGCATAATAAAGGTGTTTATGTTGTAAATATATTGAATTACGTTCATATTCACTATTTTTAACCTTGCAACCCTCGAGAGACAAAACTGTGGATATAGTGTCTCACCGGATATAGTGTCCTTTTGGCTTGGCACCGAGTGGGACACTATAAACGGCGTCTACTGTGTATACACACACACACACACACACACACACACACACACGTCTCATTTACATTTTTTGGTGTGAATTAATACAAACTTTGTTCATTTTCATGTTTTATTGCAGATTTCATATTTACAAAATAGATAAAAATATCAGATCATCTCTTACCATATTTACGCAAAATACTTCCCCCATATGGACTGATACATGGAACAGAACAGAATGGGGTTGGTCGATGCACTTTCTGCTTGTCATTGCTTACCCATAGTCACACATATGGCTCCTTTCTATAATCCATTATAAAATATGTTATGTTAACTAAAACAAAAGAATTGAATAAAAACACTTTATATAGGATTTCTGTAACATTTATTATGTTTTTCATATTAAGATTGTCATATTTAAAAAGTGAGGAATTATTCCGCATTGACGTGGAATGAGGTCCACTAGTTCCACGTCCGTCGAGGATGCGCAATTATTTTTCATGGCTTTTTGGAAACTCAGAAAAAATTCAATGATAACCAACATAGGTTTCGGTCAGGCAGCTCATGCCTATCACAACTAATGGAACACTACACCAACATTAGCGATGCACTTGAAAGTAATGAAAACTATAATGTAATATACACAGACTTTGCCAAAGCGTTCGACAAGTGTGACCATGGAATCATAATACATAAACTGAAATATATGGGAATAACAGGAAAAGTTGGGAACAAGGAGCATCTTCACCAGAATCAGAGGTCCTCAGCTCAGTACCTCAAGGAACAGTATTAGCTCCACTACTCTTCATAATCATGCTAACTGACATAGATGAGGACGTTACCAGAGACAGCACAGTATCATCCTTTGCCGATGACACAAAGATTAGTAGAAAAATAAGGAACCCAGAGGATATAGGATCTCTACAAACAGATATCTACAGATCTACAGAAGCTAAGGCTAACAAAGACCCTAAGATCCACTCTAAGGTTAGCCCGAGAGAAAGGAAAGAGTAGGGGGTTAAGAGAAGAGAAGAGAATAAAGGGTTAAGTAAGGAGGAACACCTATCACTCGTGGGTTAACATTCATTCAGAAAAAGAGAAAAAAGACTCACCATCATCATCCGCCGGCCACTGCCGACAAGTCAGAAAAATAGTCGGAGAAAATAGGAGAGTGGTGAAAGATGAAAAGAAGTAAAATAAGAACGCTTACAAACCATGCAAACACAGTCTTAACTCACTGTCATACCATGCAAACTACAAACATGCAAGAAAAGAGAGTTACAGACATGCAAAGTAAGGAGAGGATAAGAAAAAAAAGTAGGTAAAGTTAAATAAAAAATGGGTTAGTTTACGCTATGAGCTACATCTACGTTCGTGTTAGTCTAATGTTTTTTTTTTAATAATTTTATTCCTGGTATCACACGCTGGCATGTCACAAGCTGGCATTTATCGTCAACAGACTCATCCTCGACCACCACCACCAGAGCTCCTGTTGGTAATTGTTTTTTTTTATTTTAAGCAACGTTAATATTTTTAAAAGGTCTGTCAAGACGGTTCTTAAACACATTAACGCTGGTAGAGTTCACGACGGGCGCGGAAGATTATTCCATTTATCAATTACTTTAAACGTAAAGAAGTTTTTAGCGATATTAGTAATGAAACGTCTGCCACGCAACTTAAATTCGTTATTACGAGTATTACTATTATCGAAAGTGAACAATTTGTCAAAATTTACGTTATCGATGTTATTAACGATTTTGAAAACTTCAATAAGCTCCCCCCTTAATCTCCTAGTTTCGAGTGAATACAGGTCTAACTCTTTAATCCTATCTTCATAAGGCTTGTTGCGCAATGACGGAATTAGTTTCGTGGCACGACGCTGAACCCTTTCTAACCTATCAATATCCTCGCGCAAATACGGGCACCAAAACTGAACGGCATATTCTAAATGAGGCCTGACTACGGACTTGTAAAGGGGCAATATAATATCCTTCGATTTAAATTCGAAATTACGCGCTATGAAGCCTAACATCCTATTAGCTTTTGCGCAAGACTCCAGGCACTGGTTCCTAACCTTTAAATCCTTAGATACGCGTATGCCTAAATCTACTTCCTCGTCAACGCTCGCCAACTCCCTATCATCCATCGTGTACGTGTAATTATTATTACGAGAACCTATATGCAAAACTTTACATTTGTTTACATCGTCTTGGAGCCTATTTCTATCGTCCTCGTTAACAACCTTACTAGTCAATCCTACATCTTTGTCGTTAATGTAAATTATGAATAGCAATGGGCCTAACACTGAACCCTGTGGGACACCGCTACCTACATCCAACCACCCCGATTCACTACCATTAACCTCGACCCTCTGCCCCCTAACACGAAGCCATTCTTCTAACCAGCTAGCTGCCTGACCGCGTATACCGTGCGCTTTGACCTTCGCAATTAATCTCCTATGCGGAACTGTATCGAACGACTTTTTAAAATCTAAATAGATAACGTCAGCCGCACTATGCCTATCGTATTCGCGCACTATTTCGTTATAAAATTCTAACAAATTAGTTAAACAAGATCTATGGCGTCGAAACCCATGCTGACTACTACTAATCAAATCTCTACTTACTAAGTGATCGATGATACGATCCCTAATTACGGATTCCAAAAGTTTACCTACAATTGACGTTAAGCTAATGGGCCTATAATTACTAGGTACCGTGGGGTCGCCTTTTTTAAAAATGGGCGTGATGTTAGCTAATTTGAAGTCTTCAGGAATAATCCCCGTTTCGAGTGACTGATTAAAAATCTTCGTTAAGGGGCCTACGATAACGTCTTTCAAATCTTTCAGATGTCTAGAATAAAACACGTCAGGGCCTGGAGCCTTGCTAACTTTTAGCCTATCGATATAATGCGCAATCTCACCCTCGTAAACAGTTATTTCATCCAAAATAGTCTCGCTGCTAAATGGAACGATATCGTTCACATCGGGGACATTATTGACGTCTTCTACGGTAAAAACTGTCGCCAAAAAGTTATTAAAAATACCCGCCATCGCCTGAGCGTCAGAAGCCAAAGCGCCGTTAACATCCACTAGAGGGCCTACATTATCTTTTATCGGCTTACGATTATTGACGTATTCAAAAACTTTTTTGGATTATGTTTACTATCCGCAGCTATAAGTATCTCTAAATTACGCTTAGCATTCCTAACTGATCTTTTAACCTGACGTCTAAGCTCGATATATCTGTTAAAGTTAGCTGCCGTACCATTGCGCTTATTAAGTCTACATTATACGCTCTGTTACGCTCGTTTATGAACTCACCTATTTCCCTAGTCCACCACTTGGGCCTACCATGATTTCTAGCGCGCTTGGGCCTACGAGGAATAAACTCCCTTTCAATATTCATAAAACTTTCTTTAAACGCCTCCCAATGCAAATTTGTGTCATTAGCCATAAATAAGTTATCCCAGTCCACTACTCCCATCCTATCCGCAGAACTATCAAAATTAGCCCTACGAAAATCAGGGACTTCTATTACGTTACTATCCTTAGTGTTTTTTATCAATAACTTAAACCTAAGAATTTGATGATCACTACATCCTAAACTCTCCCCTCCTTCTAAACCTTTGACTATATTTTCGCCGTTCGTCATCACCACGTCTAAAATATTGTCACCGCGCGTTGGTTCGGTAACTATCTTTCGTAAAAAATTATCTTCCATGAACTCAATCAATCTCAAACCCTCCTTATTACCAGTAAACGTCTCGTAATTAACATTAGGGCAGTTAATGTCTCCGACAATTATACTATTCCGATTGTCAATGAAGTTATCAAGAAGTGCTTAAAATCTAGTATCGGTATCGAGGGGTTGAACGGGAGGTCTATAAACAACAACAAAATTAAAACTAATACTACGCGCCCTAACTTCAACGCATATCGCATTAATTGCTGCCAGAAAATCTATCTTAACCTCGATAGCCCTAAGGGAATTACGAATGTACAGCAAAACACCGCCACCAAACCTATGTAACCTACATTAGTAAAGAGTTTAAAACCCGGTATATCAAATTCCCCCAACAAGTCCCGAGTCACGGTATTTAACCACGTTTCAGTGATAGCAACTATATCGTAGTTGCCGGAATAAATTATCGCCTTAAATTCGTTTAATTTATTTCTAATACTACGCGCGTTACAATAAAAGACGTTTAAGTTATTTTTTACCACGGGTCGGCGTTTTAAACTATTTTTCACTTCGGGCCCTCGTTCCCCGGACCCACAACGTTTAAAGAAGGCTTCGACCTATACAGCTTTCGTACGTCTTCGTCAATTAACCTACCTAACCTAGCATTACCTATTTCATTAAAATGCACCCCCATCTTTTATAAAAAGGCTAGGATCACTGAATTCTGACCACAGCTTTACGAAGGGTACATTTTCCTTAGCACAAATCTCTTCTAATTTAGTATTCAAAAATATCGTTTTAGACGTAATCCTAAGACCCAAACCGTGCCTAGGGGTAATACTTAGAGCTAAAGACCTATCTGACCTCGCCTTTAGGGATCTAATTAACCCTATATCTCTCCAAAAGGTCAGGCACTCTCGTATTGGGCCTATACGAATCGTTGCCTCCTACCATCGTCACCAACATCGAGTGACGGGAGGCAACGTCAATCCTATCCACTTCGTCACTAACTCTGTCAACCCTGGCCCCTGGGAGACAGACCCTCCTTCTCTTGGTTGGATGCCTTTTAACGAACTCTGTGTCCATATGGCGCACTAAAGAGTTCCCAATTAAAATAGTTTCCCCCTCATTCACGTCCCTTTCCAAATGGGCGAAAGGATTTGAAACCTCGATTGAGGGGGGGGGATTCCTATCACCTAACGTACGCGGCCTAGCTCCACCCTTAACTTCTCTAAATCCCTCCCCATCTACTAATCTCGGACCGACTTTAACTCCTTCCTCAACTCTATCCAACCTTCCCGATAAGCTACCTAAACTAGAAACTAGGTTACGCACCTCATCCTTCAAATTACTAACGTCTTCAACGTTAGTATTGGTTCGGCTTTCGTCAACTGTAGCCTACCCCTGCCCTCATCAAGCATTGCAAGTCTCTCCGTTACCTCACGTACACTGCGTTTCATGTCAACTATTTCCTCCCTTAAATCGCAAAAGAAACAAACTGATCTCTCGGTGATCGCCATAGGACCGCCATTATAATCTTTAAAATCCGTATACCACCGGTTTACCCCACACCTCACACACGACGCTTTCTGCGACGGCATCGCGCAAGTTAAATTAGTTTATAACCGTCACAAGTTTAATTTAAGTTAAGCCTGCACGCTATGAAAACTTCTAAATCGCTAAAAACCACTAATATTCAATTACTTAACTATAACAATGTGAATATAAACGCAAGTATATAAAATTCAGAACTTTCCAAAAGTAAAATTATCAGCAATATGCAAAAGTAGAAGCAATATTAGAGAGCTCAGGAAATGCGTCCGTTCAGTACAGAGTCTGGCTGACGAGTGAGCACAGAATCTGGCTGGCTCGTGTATATTAAATCATCATGTAGACATATGGACAGAGCCGGGTTTATGCACAGGCGCATGAGGAGCTAGCTGGGGGCCTCGACCAAAATGGGACCTCATAGGCAGAATTTATCGCTAGATTCTAAACCTGCAAAAAACATAAAATAATCCATTCTTAAAACGTCAAACTTGGTAGCCTTGGCAACTTGGCATGTGGATAAATGAATTATACATTGTTTTGTTTTGCGCATGCGCAAAATATGGCGACGTATCAGGTTAAAAAACAATACAGAAACATCAAAAGTGCTTTAATTAACCTAGCTCTGTGTGGACACGAAAAGCCTCTCTGTCGTTTAGAGGCCAGAAATTTATCAAAAAAATTTGATAAATATGTGACAGCTTTATTAACCGAAATCTGGGCCAGAATTTTACAAATACTTAATTAACTAGTAAATCGTTGCAGGATCCAACGATAAATATGCTAAAAGCTATTAATCTCTAAACATCACTGACAGAATTTATTGTAGAAATCAGAAACAACTTTAACGGTATCGAAGAGGAAGCTAAACTCCTAACTAATGAAACGCAGTACACAGACGAGCAATATCGAATTAACAAACGAAACATTATGCCTGACGAAATACGCGAAAATGATGTCATTTTGAATGGCAAGGATTTATTTGTAGTTAATACATTTAATGTAATTTGCGATACGCTTAATGCGGAGATAAACGGACAACGACATATTACATATGTTTAACGTGTTTTTTAAAAACAATACGAGTTCAAATGTAGTAAACATATATATGTATGCATCGATAAACTTTCGGATGTCAGTTTAAAGACGAAGTACCGCACTTTCTAAAATATATGAAAGAAGAAAAAGCGATAAGTCCAGTTGATATGTATATTGTATAATGTTATTCTTGATGGCCTAAAATCGACGTTTCCAAATGTAGAAACCATTCTTAAAATTTTTTAAACGATGCCTGTAATAAATGCGAGTGGTGAACGGTCCTTTTCCTTTCTAAAAAGAATTAAGTATTACTTCAAAAATAGTTTATTGCAAACAAAAATTCGAATCTATCCCTCTTATTTATTGAATCAGATATAACAAATCCATAGATTATGATGATTTATTGATTCTTTCGCGAAATCAAAAACAAGAAAAAAAACACTTTAGTTTATATATATATATATATATATATATATATATATATATATATATATATATATATACCTTTCAACCTTTCAAAGGTTCCGTGCGATGATTCCTCATTTCACGAAGGTCAAGCTTGTCTCCCCTCCTCTCGAGTTGGCCTGGTGAAGTAGTGAGTTGGTTTTTGTACTCTCCATCTCACATAGCCAGGTACGCCAGGCTCATCGGGGACTGTTCTGAGCCAGGCGTCTAATCTTCTTTTGAAGATGTCCACCGCCACCGCAACAACACTCGTGTTCCTTAGGTCTTTGGGCAGCTGATTAAACAGTTTTGGTCCTCTCACAACAAAACTATTTTCTTTCAGGGTTAAGGATGTTCCCTGTCTCGCCTTTAATTTGGGAATACGACACAGTCTTCCTTTTCTACTTTCTACCGTTGTTTGGGGAGTTACAGGGTTCAGAGTAAGATTAGGGACGAGTTTCTCCATTATTTTCCAAGTGTAAATGATGGTGTATCTCTCTCTCTTCTCCTTTCCAGTGAATATAGGTTTAGTTCGCGTAACCTTTCCCAGTAATTTAGTTCTTTGGGCATGTTAGGACTGATCAGTATTCCAATTTGGATATGATCAGTGTTTTCAGTAGAGGAATTATTATATTCCTATCCCTTCGTTTAAAGGTTCTCAGTATCTGCCCAGTTATTCTCTTTGCTCTGTTTATTCTTCTTTGCTCTGTATTATATATGTTAACCCCTCTGTCTATGACCTTGGCCGTTCGAAGTTGACGGGGGTTCTGGTTAGGTGGCAGCAACGGATTTGTTACTCTGGGGTAGCTGGTACCGTATAGGGAATCGCTGTAGTTTCTCTTATACTACTCTCCGATTTCTTCTTGTAGGGGATCGGAGGATTCTGTGAAGCTTATTAAATTCTCCAAGGGTTGCCCGATTCTTCTTGTAGGGTATCGGGAAATTATTTTTATCTATTTTAAGACTAAGTTCTCTGAAGAGAGCAAGACTCGAAGGAGAAGACAAAGATATTCTCTTACTGTAGTTTACTGCTAAAATGTTACAGGTAATGCTCAGCCTCTAAGTCAGATCAGATACAATCAGAATCAGAATCAGAATAATAACTGGAGAAATTCTACACGTTTATATACATAAATTTTGGTGACATTATTATTTAATGCTGATCTGTTTTGTTTTTTATTCTCAATAGGCTGAGTTATTTTGCAAAATATTTGAAACTAAGGTAAATATTTTAGCTGTAGCAATGTCTAGACAGATAAGCAAGATATTTGAAGATGAAGCCATATTTTTAATTTAAAACGCATATTGACAGATCTGATGTTATCATGATCTGCCGAGTTAATAAAATGGAATTCAAATATGGTTTAATTTAAGAATTACTTAAACATGTATGACCAATAAATGTTTAAAATTTAAAATTAAGTGCTAAACAAGACATGACTTCATCTTTTACAACGAAGAGAGAATGTATAGAGAAAATGAACATGGCAGAATTTCACACGATTACATTATTAAGCTAAATCCAAAAAATGATTAAGTAATTTAAAAAGACATAATTCATTAATTATTCAGCAAAAATAAACTAGAAAGAAAATACAAAATTTTATCCGAACTTGCGTTTTCATATACAGACAGCGTTACGCGATTTGCAACCAATATGCAAAAATTAATATAAGAATATATGAATATAAGATTATTCATTGTTAATTTTTACACACACACACACACATATATATATATATATATATATATATATATATATATATTATATATATATATATACATACTCGTTTTGAGTAATTTTTCAGTTTTGGTAATTTACTATTTTTATCGTAGTTGTGTGGTGTGAAATAAATTATAAATCGATTGCTTCTATTTTTTTTTTACAATTTTATTTCATGGCTAAAGCCAGTAGTATGGGCGCAAAATGGACGAGTGCAATGCAATTGCAAATGTTGAACAATGTTGCATAAGTTATGCAACAAGGGAGATGTTGCAAGGTGTTATGCAGCAAGGGGAATGTTGCAAGTTGTTATGTAACAAGGGGAATGTTGCAAGTTATGCAACAAGGGGGAATGTTGAAAGTTGTTATGCAATAAGGGGGAATGTTGCAAGAGCAATAAGGGGTTATGCAACTTCGAGGCGCAGTTATCCCCCGAGAGAAAGAGAGAGGAAGAGAGAAAGGAAGAGGAGAGGTGTTCGCCTGGCAGGAGCCAAGCGCATATTAAGACTTCAGCCGAGCGACCGTTGTCTTAATATGTTCCTAATCAGCCAGCTGGTTTATCTGGCTGAGTTGCCAGTTTGCGCTATTTATTTAATTAAAGCATATATTCTGGCTTAATCAGCCAGTTGGCATAATCCGTCAGTTGGCTTAGAAGGCCTAACCAGCCATTTGGTATAATTAAATAATAATAATAACGTTAAAATATACAACCAAAAAAATTAAATAAAACACCACCACATCACTCTGCTTATTTAGGCGAATTATTGGATTGGCATAATCCGTCAGCTGGCTTAACCCGCCAGTTGACTTAGAAGGCCTAACCAGCCATTTGGTATATTTAAGTGATAATAATAACGTTTATATACAACCAAAGGAATTAAATAAAACCACCACATCACTCAGTTTATTTAGACGTATTATTGGATTGGCATAATCCTAGTCGGAGGTGTAGGTGCATTTGTGTGCGTTTGTTCCCGTCAGCTGACTTAAACCGCCAGTTGGCATAATCCGCCAGTTGACTTAGAAGGCCTAACCAGCCATTTGGTATAATTAACTAATAATAATAATAATAACGTTTATATATACACACACATCCAAAAGAATTAAATAAAACACCATCACATCACTGTTTATTTAGACAAATTATTGGATCCAATTTCACGAAATATATTGAAAATAAATATACATTCCTATACAGGCGAAGGAATATATGCAATAAAAAATAATAATAGCATAAGAACTACGAACGAGGAGTATATATATATATATATATATAATAAAAAATAATAATATACAAACCCGGACCTATCCAAATTGTTCATTCTAATGAAGGTCAAGCGTGCCACTTAGTCTAGGCCTGTTCAAAAATCAACTTTTTCTTATTTTCATAGGTTTCTGTACATTTTCCCATGCTTTTTGACCTGAAAAAGCCGAAAATCACAACTATTTTGACTTAGGATGTTGGGAAGCATTGCCGCATGGAGCTTTAAATTTTCTGCCTTGAAATCGGCCAAAGCGCCAATTCCGGGGTCCCTTGAATTATGTTTTGCACTTTAACTTTTGATCTAAACAAGATAGAGCAACAAATTAGGTATCAAATGAAAGAGCATAAAATTAATAAATAATAATAATAATAATATAATAATAATAATAATAATAATAATATATAAATAATAATTAATAATAATAATAATAATAATAATAATTATCTATCATTTTTCAGGAAACAACAGAAACTCAATCAGAATCTAGAAAACCATCTACAAGTTACAACTTCACAATGGCATTAAGCAAGGAGCTGAGGGAGCTCCGTGGGCGCACAGTTGATATCTCAGAACCTCCACGTACTGTCCACAGGCAGGTGTCAACTGGGCCATCTACCAGATCTCTCACTGAAACTTTCCTGGTTGGATACCCTTCAGCTTTTATCAGTGGTTCCCAGCTTCCCACCAACAGACAGGCGTTCCAGTATTTCCTTAATCTTCAGAATTTACCGGAAAATGCAGGGAGGCCCATGGTTCAAGACCTTGCATATGAAACAGTTGAATCTATCATCCCATTCTGGCAGATGGCTAGGATCAAGACAATGACCAAGTACAACGCAATGAAGCTCTTCATGAAACTACATGAGAAACATCGTGCTCTGGTGAAAAGCAAAGGAAGAGCAAGTAACCCTGGAGGAAAAAGAGGAGCATTTGTGCTGGAATTAGACAGCCTGTTCGATATAGGAGCTCCAGATGCAATCCAGGAAATACAGAACAACAGACTGTTATCCAGAGAGAAGAAAGATGAGGATATCAGGTTCTACGAAGACCAAAAGACTGAGAGGAAAGGTCATATGTCTGGTCATGACAAGATTTTTGAGACAAGATCCCTGCAGCAAGCAGCGAGGAATGAAAGACTGCAGCATAGACAAGAACAAGGTAAAACTAATTACTTTGAACGTTACAAAAAGTTTTAAGTTTTACTCCATTGCGATATTTAGCATGTACTTAACAATTACTGTCTTAACATGTACTATTTTACAGCTGCAGCAGAACAAGAGGCAGTTGTTCATGTGGATGACATTACCTGGGGTGACTCAACTGACAACGACGCTAACACAGAGGACATGGATTACCATCAGCCTCGTCCTGGATGTTCTCACCATCAAGACACTGTGACTAGTGTGACTTTGACGTTTCCAAGGAAGGTCATGGAATGTGATGTCATCTGCAATACAGCTGATCGTCTTGGTTTATCAGACAATTAAGTTACTGCCATGGTTTCTGCCACCTTGAAAGCTGGAGGGGCTGATCTGGATAACTTCGTCATCTCAACCTCAACAACACGTCGCAACAGAATGCTGTCCAGGTATAATATCAGCCAGAGTCACATGTCCAAGTTTTGTGAAAACCCCCCACAGTACGCTGCCTTACACTGGGATGGAAAGTTGCTCAAAGATGTCTTGGGCAGTGAACCTGGAAGTACCTCAGAGACTTTAGCTGTGCTAGTGTCTGGTCCACCTTCATACACTGAAGGAAAGTTATTGGGAGTACCTGTCATCGACAATTCTTCTGGCACAGCTCAGGCTGAGGCTTCAATGGATTTCTGGAGACATGGGAACTTACGGATAATGTTACTGCTCTTGTTTTTGACACTACATCCAGTAACAGTGGAGTTCACAGAGGAGCTGCCAAACTGCTAGAGAAAATGCTGAACAAAAAGGTGTTTTATCTGGCCTGTCGACATCACATCCTGGAAATCCTAGTAGGAGCAGTTTGGGAGAAGCTGTTTGGGAAGGTGAAGGGGCCAGATAATCCCTGGTTTGAGCATCTGAAGGATGTTTGGACGGACTTGTCCAAGGAAAACCCAAAGATGCTGGCTATCAACAGCAAATGGCTGAAGGAAAAGAAGAAGAACAGTGAAGAAATAATCCAAGACATTCTAACAGCAGAAAGGCTTCCAAGAGCCGACTACAGGGAAATGGCTGAACTGACAGTCATTGTTCTTGGAGGAACGCCTCCTCGAGGTATTCACTGGAGTCGACCAGGCGCCATTCATCAGGCCAGATGGATGGCCAAAAACCTGTACTCCATGAAAATGCTGATGTTTGCAGATCAACTTGAGTACGACGAAGACACTGTATCAAAGCTGGAAAGACAACACCTTCCTTGCGCTGTTCTACACCTGTATGGATGATGTCAATGTCTGCTGCAGATGCTCCCGTGAATGATCTAAGTCTAATCCAGGACATGTTGAAGTACAAGAAAACTGACCCAGAGCTTGCTGATGCAGTACTTAATAAGATGGAAAACCACAAATGGTACCTGACGCAGGAAGTCGTGCCATTTGCCCTGTTCAGCAGTAGATTGAGTGACACATTGAAGGACGACATTGCTGCCCAGTTACATGCCACTGAGAAGCCAGACAGCTTCAGAACAGGAAAGCCTCTATTCCAGAGAGTCACAGCTAAGACCACCCTGGTTGATCTCATTGGCCCAGAATCACATTTCCTGCTGGACACACTGAACATTGGATCCGAGTGGCTTCTGGAACCTGTCACGTCTTGGCCACAGAATGAGGACTACAGAAAAGCGTTGGACTATGTTAAGAATCTGAAAGCGGTGAATGACATTGCTAACGTGGTGTCAAGATGATGAGCGACTTTGCAAATATCATAACAACAGATGCCAAGCAAAGGGACTATCTCCTTCAAGCTGTGGAGTTCAACAGACGCCGCTTTGACAGCTTCAAGAAACAAACTCTCAACAACTGACTGTGTAAATGTCATTATGAAATTAATCATCATGTAATGCTTTCACTTCTTGATCGATTAGACTTGTGACAAAATGTTAATCTCAAATTTGTGTCATGAATAAGGCGCCTTGTCTGCCTTGAGTGTGAGAAAACGAATTTTGTGATATTTCTGAAATCTTTGTATGTACCAATGTGCCATTTCTTGTTCCAAGACTATCATAATTGTATAAGTTAGAAAGAGGATTAAAAACACTTTAATTTGGTGCCTATTTTGTTGCTCTATCTTGTTTAGATAAAACGTTATAGTGCAAAACATGATTCAAGGGACCCCGGAACTGGTGCTTTTGGCCAATTTCAAGGCAGAAAACTTAAAGCTCCATGCGGCAATGCTTCCCAACAACCTAGGTCAAAATGGTTGTGATTTTCGGCCTTTTCAGGTCAAAAAGCATGGGAAAAAGTACAGAAACCTATGAAAATAAAAAAAGTTGATTTTTGAACAGGGCTAATGCCACTCCACCTTAGACCTACAGTTTAACGTTGAATCCGAACCACGTCTAAAATAAAATGTTAAAACACTCCTTAACACAAAATCTAATTTCAGAATAAAAAAATTTTAAACAGCCTAACCACACAAAATATCACTTGGGAGCGGAATAAGACGGTTTACCGAGAATAACAGAATCATCTTGTGAAAACAATATTTATCATTTACCACAGGAATGCTCATTCCGTCGAAGGTCAAGCTTTTCACCCCGTCCTAGACCTACAGTTTAACGGGGAATACTACTACAATAGATCTAGTTGGCCTGGTGAAGTAGTGAGTTGACTTCTTTTACTATCCATTTCTCACGTACACCCGGATCATCGGGGATCTTTTTTCTATTCCATGGAATTTTAGATTCTTCCCTTTTCCGTACCGTAACAGTTGAATTTTATCAGTGTTAAACTTCATATAAAAACTATGCAACATCTGAAACTTACCACATCATTACCCCTAGCCCGGTCTTCATGCATTAAAAAAGTTCTACTTTATCGGCAACCTTTGTTTAGCACCCCCCCATGAGTGTTCATTCCGGCGAAGGTCAAGCGTGTCACTCCACCTTAGACCTACAGTTTAACGTTGAATCCGAACCACGTTTAAACTAAAATGTTAAAACACTCCTTAATACAATAAAATCTAATTTCAGAATAAAAAAATTTAAACAGCCTAACCATACAAAACATCACTCGGAGTTGTCCTGAAAATGAAAGAAAAAAAAAAAACTACAATCAGCCCACCTATAAAAAATATAAAAATTGATTATATATATATATATATATATATATATATATATATATATATAAAGTTAAAACAAATTAATTTATCAAAAGAATTTACGAAAACAATTTCTCTATTTCAATTAAACAAATTTTGCTTATTTTGATGTCTCACAATTTATATACGGCAAACATAATAAACTTAAACAGTCCGAATTTGACCCAGTATAAATTAGTGTCTTTAACGAATATTTTTCGACTTTAAACCTTTAAATTAACTTAAATTTATAAAGCGAACTAAAACTACAAAGCGATGCCTGTAAATCCATTATTTACATCCAGTCAAAAAATAATCTTTAAAACTCGAATAGATTCTTGAAAATTTTGCTACTTTATTGAATCTTTTAGAATGCTCTACTATATATATATATATATATATTATATATATATATATATATATATATATATTATTACCTAAAAATGCGTCACCATACACTCAAACATTTTAAATCTTGCCGTATAAAAATCAACGCGAAAAGGAAACAAACAACTCTCGAACTCCGACTCTAATTTTGACTCCACATTATTACGGCTTCGACAAGACGACTGATAAATTTTGAGTTAAAGCAGTTTGGAAGTCTAGAATCCAACGAGAAGAGGAAAAAAATTTTTTACCGCAAAAATTATGAAAATGCTCGCAATGAGAAGAAATTTTGAAAATGATGGGCGCCATCTTGAAAAACAGTCACAATGATTTGACAAGAAATGAGAATCGAAATTTGCTTGCAAATGGGATAAGGGTAGCAATAGGGTACTTAACACCGATAAATTTCAACTCTTGAGATATGGTAGAAATGAAAAAATTAGCCTGCATATTAGGCCACATGAGCCTGGTGTACATGACTATGTGCGGTGGAGAGCGCGAGAGAGCAACTCGCTCCTCCACCAAGCGGTCATGTGTGGCGGAGAGCGCAAGAGAGCAACTCTCTCCTCCACCAAGACGGGTCTAGAGGCGGGACCACCTGCTTGAACCCGTATGAAGAGAGGACAGCAGAGGGGACACTAACAACACCTAGTGACACGCGTTCATTAGTTGCGGGACTATTTACCGAACTCTTTGATCACACCTGGTATATATAAGATCTACTAAGTCCTTTTTCAACCGGTAGTTAAAAGAACACATTCATTTTCACCTGTTCAGTCTCAATTGTTCGTTTTGCTTTGTTAAGACAAGATTCCATAAACGCAGCTGGGTAGCACAGATCACTTCCAATACCGTTGATTTTTTCTAATTCGGCATCCAACTCAATCCCGTTTTTGGATGTGCGTGTACATAGGGAAAACCCAGGTTTTAAGTTTAGTATCTATCGGAAAATACAAACAATTTGTCCTACGTACACTTTTACTCCGGACATGACACCCCCATTAAGAAGGCCATATTTTCTTCAATGTTTCTTCGTGCTCTTAGGATCGCCAGTCTGGAATACATGGATGCCGAATCAGAAAAAAATCAACGGTATTGGAAGTGATATGTGCATTTATGGAATCTCGTCTTAACAAGGCAAAACGAACCTTCTATCGCGTGAATAATAACACTCGCACTTTGTCAAAGAATATTTTAGTACTTCCATTTTTCCCAGGCTTTTTAGGCATTGCTTAATGTACTTAAACTTTTGAATATTAATGTAGTATTTTCATATAACAATATTGTGAAAAATATCATAGTTAAAAATAGCCCTACCAATAATTCAGGCATTATCTATAAAATTGGTTGTAAACAATGTGATTCCTTTTACATTGGTCAGACGGGAAAGGATTTGCACACGTGTGTAAAACAGCATCAATATTCCGTTAGAACGGGACAGTCGTCCAGTGCCCTTTTTGTCCATTTGTCAGAGTTATCCCACTGTATTGATTGGAATAATGCTTCAGTTTTGTTTCACTCTAGCAACATTGTTAATAGAAATATTCTTGAGTCTGCTATTATTCAACTTACAAATAATTTTAACATGAGCCAGGGTCTTTTTCCAATTGATCCTGTTGTTTTGAATTCGTTCAGAACGGATTTAGACAAGAAGGGCAAAGTGCTAAAACTTTGGTAGTTTTCCCTTAGAAATTTGCATGCTCCTCTTACAATTTTTATTTTTCAACTTATTTTTATTTTTATTTTTTTATTTTTTGTGACCTATATATAATTCATGCATTATCTATAAAATTGGTTGTAAATAATCCACTTGATCCTGTTGTTTTGAATTCGTTCAGAACGGATTTAGACAAGAAGGGCAAAGTGCTAAAATTGGTAGTTTTCCCTTACAAATTTGTATGCTCCTCCCACAATTTTTATTTCCATATATATATATATATATATATATACATTTTTTTGTGACCTATATATAGTCTCGAGCTCTTTATTTACTTCAGTGTTCCTGAAGATGTCATTAGACGAAAGCGCTTGAGCACCATTCTGAGTTTCCTTTCCCTCATGGTTCTTTTCATCATATATATATATGTGTGTGTGTGTGTGTGTGTGTGTGTGTGTGTGTGTATAAAAAACAACGAAAATATCACGACTGAACCTAACGAGGAGAGAAGGGGTAAAATGGGAAGGGGTGTAATCTTATATTATAGAGAAAATCTTTGTCTAGTTCAAAAGACTGTTAATATTAGTCAGTGATCAATTGCATATAATTATTTCAGAAATTAGCGCTAATAACGTACTCCTTAATATTTGGGTTGTATATGAGTCTCCTTCATAAGGACTAGAATTAGACGTTGAAATGTATCGTATTTCAAGTAGAATAGTTACATAGAATGAATCAGATAGTCGGGATTTTAACTGCCTAAAC
This sequence comes from Bathynomus jamesi, assembly GCA_023014485.1. Taxonomy (NCBI): domain Eukaryota; kingdom Metazoa; phylum Arthropoda; class Malacostraca; order Isopoda; family Cirolanidae; genus Bathynomus; species Bathynomus jamesi. The sequence continues at coordinate 931,475 of JAJOZX010000635.1, read as the reverse complement.
ATTAATTTCAAATAGCTAAAACAGCGATGATGTACGTTTACGCTTCATAGATTTTTTACAGATAGTCCGGTTGCACGGGGTGGGAACCCTGCATTGTTTGTTTAAAGCAAATCTTGACATATTTTGAAAGCTTATACCACCCCATTCAAGAATCCATCGGGTGTACATCTGACCCCCGCTTGGCTTTTTCAATATGGCCGGCGAAACTGAAAAATCCCATATCCTGGTCAATACCTGATGGATTTTGATGATCTTGGTGTCATTTCTAGGGGTTTTTCGGATGATGAGTCAATCTGGATGGGTTGCAGATACTTTGGGAGTCGTTTTGACCCACATTCGTCAATACTCAAGGTCATTGGAGGTCAAACGCCCCCCGAAATAAGGAATATCCCATATCCCGGGCAGTCGTGGAGATATTTTGGTGATCTTACTGTCGTTTTTATGGTTTTGGGCGAGACTGAGTAGTTCTATAGGCACATGATAACAGTAGGATATCATTTTGCAACTCCATGGATCAAGTCAAGGTCATTTGAGGTTAAAGTTTGGCCTTGAAATATGATAATGCCACAGTTGACATCACTGTATTTGCTTTATTTCAGTGACAATTTCTACAATCTAGCTAACTGCTGAGGACTTAACATCTTTTCTGCAGATAAAACCAGATCATAATGCTTAAATGACATAACCCACATTATATGGATATGGATATACGGATATAAACCACAATTTATGCTGAAGTGCAGGCAGGGCCGTTTCTAGCCATTAGGGGGCCCTATGCAGTATACCCACTTGAGGCCCCACCCCTCCATCCACCAACTCACGCCTTAATACATCACCTCAGCACACAAATACAAAAAATGACTGTGTTAATAAAAAACAATTATTAAACAATTTTAATGAAACATTTATGTCCAAAACAACAAATATGTACTTTCAGAAGACAAACAGAAAAAATACTCTTCATGAAATTCCTGAAAATTAGCTTATACATTATTTAGAATAAATGACACAGAACTATGTATAAAAAAAATAATGCAATTATCAACTACCAAACAATTACTAACTCTACGATACAATCGTGTAATAGCCAACAGTTATACAGAACAGTTTGTATCTTCAAAATTTTTGCCTCCTAGATTTTTTCTGGGCGAAATCATCAATAACATCATCATATGAAATCTCCCTGCCAACGTCCTGGTTGATGCTTATGATGCCAAGGCCACTGAGGCCTTAATAAACTTGATTAATAAACTTGAAAACATAACGAAAATAATCCTAGGTTTTAAAGTGTTACAAAATCTCTTAATTATAATTAGTAAATTAGTGAAATAATGCTTTACAATACTAGAAAAATTAAGCATTTAGGAAAGTATAAGTATATAGTAAGAATAAAGTTAAATAATATAGAAATAAGATCTCACAATAGTTATTTACACAATAACGACCAAAACGTTTCGTTTGTCTCCGTTTTATCACATTTGTCTCATACAAAAACTTTAAGAGATGAGAATTTCTTATCCCCATAGCATGCAACAATGAATGCTGTTGCCTCTTTCTCGATATGGTTAAAGCATGCATCAAGGGACCCCAGCTTGTCTAACTTCCGACCCTTCTTGGCTGTGGCAATGGCAGTGGCTTTGCCGATGCCATGTATTGCTGCAACTGTGTCACACTGTCACAACCACTCAAAGCGTGTAGTTTGAGGATTTGTGGGATGATGTCTTTGTGCTGGATTACAGTTGCTCGGATGTCCACTGATTTTCTGCCACGCAGTGGAGACTCCATAATTATGGGACAGCCTAGTTTCTTAAATTCATAGAAGTGAGTCAGCATGGCAAACACGTGTGTCATCACAAATGATGGAGATGCGGGCATCAGAATCTTTCTCAGCTTGTGCGATAGCGTGTTGTGTTATTATCACGTCAGCCTCTTCATGAGATGATGAGAGCTCCAATGTTGCTCGACTCCTGCCTCGCACAATGGAAGTCAGTATGGTCTGCCATCCTGCAAGCACTAGCTCATGGTCTTGGGTTACAGTTGCGAGATACTGTCAGCAAGGATTTGCTCACAGATCAGCCTGTTTAGTTGCTCCTTGTTCACGGTGCACGTGAGAACAGCGTCTCTTGTAGGCAATGGGGTGTTGAGGTCCAGCTTGTGAACTCTGCTGCTCTTGCTTCTCATTGCCCGAGTGCTTGATTTCGGAGAGAAATCATAGTAGCGATCAAAAGCTAGTACTACAGATGCATGAGAAAGATGTTTCGGAGCCATACTTTGAAGGTTTGGATAAATGTAGCAACTGTGCCACTAGCAGGCCAGTCGACTGTCCACAAAACAGCTGACACATCCATGATAACAACTGTTGGTCGACCCCATGTTCCCCTCTGATGTCGCTGCTCTCTATGATTTTCTGAATCCTCCCACAATTTGAAAGACCTTTCTGACCTCCAGGACAGCTACGCAGGAAATCCTTGAAGAAACATTCGTCTGCAGCTTTTGTAGAACCTGAAAAATAAGAATTTTGTTTACCCATTCTTCAGAGTGCAAATCGCATTTAAATAATTTATTCTCAGCAAATGAAAACTAAACAATGCTCACCTGATATATTCTCCATATTCAGCAGTCAAAAAACAATTTTGGAATCAGCACAACCAAGACGTTATCAAACCACTAGGTGGGCAGCACCATCAGCAATACTCTCAACAACCTGAAAAAAATAAGAGGAATAATTAGACATATTGGAATTCACCTTAAGATGGGAAAAATAATCCCTGATTTCATTTTAAACCCTATAGAACTACTCAGTCTCGACCAAAACCATAAAAACGACAGTAAGATCACCAAAATATCTCCACGACTGCCCGGGATATGGGATATTCCTTATTTCGGGGGGCGTTTGACTTCCAATGACCTTGAGTATTGACAAATGTGGGTCAAAACGGCTCCCAAAATATCTGCAACCCCTCCAGATCGACTCATCATCCTAAAAACCCCTAGAAATGACACCAAGATCATCAAAATCCATCAAGTATTGACCAGGATATGGGATTTTTCAGTTTCGCCGGCCATCTTGGAAAATGGCGGCCATATTGAAAAAGCCAAGCGGGGGTCAGGTGTACACCCGATGGATTCGTGAATGGGGTGGTATAAGCTTTCAAAATATGTAAAAATTTGCTTTATATCAAACAATGCAGGGTTCCAGTAAAATCAGGGTCTTTGCTACCGGACTGAGATAATTTTCGGATCACCTGAAGATCCGTCACCCCAGCCTTTTTTAGTTAGCTTTATAAGGCTAACTAACGAAAATATCACGACCTAACCTAACTAATCGTCAAGGGCGTACAGTTGACCTAACGATTGGTTAGGTTAGGTCGTGATATTTTCGTTAGTTAGCCTTATAAGGCTAACTAAAGAAGGCTGGGGGTCCTGATCTTCAGGTGATCCCAAATTTTTACTAAATCTTTATCACAGGGGATTGTTCGTTTGGATTTTAAATTAGGTTAATGCAACATCTTGAAAGCAATAATCTTATTAAACAAGGTCAGCGTCATGGGTTTGTTAAAATAAATTTTGTTAAAAAACTTTAGAGATTTTCATGACGTCATCGGTATTTATGATTGTAATAGAGTAATAGATATAATATATTTAGATTTTCTGAAGGCATACTTTTTCTTACTTTCCTATAACCTTGTTTTACAACTATTTCTGTCAGCAATGGCTGGCGGAGGAGGAAGAATCTCGTGAAATGTCTTTAATTTTTATTTACTTTTATTTAAGTTTACGTTGTCTCCGCTAATTTCTCTATTAATACTTATTTTACAGTCCTTTTCTAAATTTTATACGATTAATTTATTGGGGTTGTTTAACCTCCTTCGCAACATCTAAGGTCATATGACGGAGGGGACCTACAGCTTTACGTGGGAAAATTTTATACGAAGTAGCGTGGCCTCCAATTTGGTCTCAACACGGCCTGCAGCTCAGTTACATCTTTGAACAAAAGGAAAGGATTTCGGATGACAACAGTTTTCACTATTACCACTTTATTTTAATTAATTAAGACGATAAACGTGACAGGGGAAAGCTAGTGTAAATTCATAATTTTAACGCTGGATCGTGGAGAGAGCTTCTAGTTAACTTTAAATCACACATTACATTTTTTAACACCGCAATTACATTCTTCTAAATACTCGATCAAGAGACTGCCTATGCCTCCGGCCTCAGCGCATTTTCAAATCTCTCTCCATGATGCCAACTAGTATTTTATATTTCAGACATTTACATTTTAAATATGTTAATTTCACACAATTAAATCGGTTTACCACACTTCAAAACGTCATTTTACTACACTAAAAATAAAAATATTAAAGTTCCAATTTAAAAACCAATACACGACACTCGCCTCACCCCCTTTAAAGTAAGTTTTCAATAGGTAAACTTATTTTTTAACAAATTTAAAGAAAAGTTGAAAGCATGGACAAGAAATCATTGCACTGACAAACTCCATACATTAGATATTTTGTATAAGTTCATAGAATTCGAAAAAATAATTTATAGTTGACACAATGTTTGCATAAAATAATATTTTTCACACAAATGATCAAATGTACTGCCTATAACAAAGCTGTTACGTGGGCAATGTAGAATAATTTTCTTAACTTGTGATAATTTGTATAAACTATATTGCACTTTCTTATATTCAATGAATTTCACTTTATAATTTATATGCACGGATTTTGTTACTTTATACACTTTCGGATGCAGATAGTAAACTGGCGAAAAATTATTCCCTTCTTATTTTGATATTAATGCAGAGAGAGAAACAGATCCATTCCCCATGAGGTACAAACAAACTGCATATATATATATATATATATATATATATATATATATATATACACATATATATATATATATAATATATATATATATATTATATATATATATATATATACACACACCTTGGTTTTGTTTCCGCCCGAATTGTTCATTCTGACGAAGGTCAAGTTTGTCACTCCACCTTAGACCTACAGTTTAACGTGGAATCCGAACCACGCCCCATTAGCAGCCTAACGTCTTAACCACTAGACTACCCAAGGTACTCATTTATCTACCAATCAATTTTTTTATGTGTGGAAGGATGAACAACTGGGTTTTGCTGCGCGCCGCCTGCCGTCACCGGGTCTCGATCCCGGGGGCCGATGGATTCGTAGTCAGCTACGCTAATCACTACACCACCGAGGTGCATATGTATGTATAATATGCATATGCCTGTTGTATAATATGCATATACTATAATATTCATACTAAAATATTGGATTTATTTATTTTTTAGCATTTATAGATCGTCTTTCTTTTGCCCCGTCATCATCGTGGAAATGTTTGTTTGTAAAAGGCGGACGAAACGTCAGAACACGACCAATGAGGAACTTCCTTTGTATTTATCATTTTCTGCCCATTAAAATTAATACGAGGAAATAGTTTTCAGAATGAGGAAAAACACTACATTTATGCATTATAAATATAAATACTAATAATACTCTGTTACTTTTCTGTAGTACCTCCCCTAACTGTGAAAATCTATGGGTTAGAACGTCCCCTGGTGAAAGGTGAAACAATTAATCCCATCTGCGAGACAGCTGGTTCTCATCCACCAGCTGACATCACTTGGTGGAAAAACGGACGCAGACTAATCCAAGCTACCAAATCGGTAAGTTAGGTTAAATTCTTCTTAATCAATTTATTCCCGTTCAAACTGATAATTTTGTCATTTTCCAAATTGCATTTGAACGACTCAAATCTTACTTCTTTTTTTAATGTTCATTTAACCTTTTCCTCGCTTTCTTTCTCACTGTCTGCCATAAATCCCAATACGATATTCGAAGAGTACGACAGGACAGGACACGACTCTGATTGGTCAGTTGAAATCACGTGATTCATGCGATGAAAAAGTGTTCCAAGAATTTGGTTTTGCTTGAAAAATGAAGGCACTTTAAATCATAGGCAAATCCAGAGGTGGAGAGGGGGCAGAGAGCTTAATTGAAGCAACGGGGCTTAATTTGGAGGCCCCATACATCCTAGTTAAACGAAATTAGATAAAACGTTTGAATGTTTATGTCCACGTTGCTTCAATTTCCCTGGCCCCGCCTCTGGATCCGCCTATGTTCTAAATACTTAAATGCTTTTGATATTTAATGTTTTATTATTATTTTTTAAAAATAGTTCGTAAAATTTACAAACATTTTTAACAAAATTTTACTTGAAAGAATAAAAGTTTTACTAAATAACTTGGAACACTTCCAGAGCGGGTAAACGCGGCCATGTTAGGCCATAGCGCGAGTGCGCGTGTGACGTCAGAGACACTCGTTCTGCCATATACCCTTTCTCATGGTAACTGCAGAAGGATTCTGTAAACACCTATACGCTCTTATAGCTACCTTTGTAGGATTTTGGTTTTGATGACGTCACGACCGACTGTGTGAGAGAACTTGAAAATAATCCTATAAAATTAGTATTTTTAAGGTGGTTGTTCACTTTTCTTACGTTTTCATTATATTGGGTAACAACACATTTAATATTACATTTACTATTAATAATAATAATAATAATAATAATAATAATAATAATATTATAGTAATACCATCATTACTATTATCAATTTTGGTATTAATACGAAATTACTCGTCCTGTTGTTGCTGTTACTATGACGTGCATAATATCTTCTTACGGCAAAGTGAGATCTATCAGTAAAATGATTAGGATAATAAAAGGCTGTGAACCTGTTCGTGATAGTTTTAAGTGGTGACTGTAAATATGGTCGGTGACACAATCTATACTATATTTATGTTGTAATGATCACCGATGATAAAACGCATTTTCTTATCTGTTTTTTATGTCATCAGAAAAAAGTGACTATATCCATTAGAATGTGTGGGTGTGAGATAAACAGAAAATTTTAAATTTTGGTTATTATTTCTATGAAAGGAGGAACGTGATTGTAGACACCAATCGACCGGGGAAGTACTCCCAGGGGGGCGGGGAGGCATTGGGCGGGAGACAGGGAATGCTGGAACGAACTCCCTTTTCTCCCGTCACTGTCCTCTTTAACCGATCTTTTTCCGCGTCTCATCTATCCCGCGAGCGGTCCAGTATGCTCTCAAAAACACGCTTCTTCCTCCATTCCTCACTACACATACACACATTTACGCACTACACAATCTTTTCAAAATTAAAAAAAACATGGCATCGTGAGCCTCGGAGACCTTGATTTCGGCTGTCTCTTTCTTGTATCGGGGGGAGGGGCGTTTTTGCGGGCACTCGGCCTTGGTCCCTTCTTCCTGCGTAATAAAAAAATGGAAAAGAAGCGTTTTTTCCATTCTTAATTAATTAAAGTGTATTAAAGAATGTAAGAAATGAATTAAAGATGAAAAAGAAGAAGAATGTTAAAAAAATTATTATTATTATTATTATTATTATTATTATTATTATTATTATTATTTTCGATCCACCTAATAAAAACTATATGATGAATGTCCTTCAGGAATTGGTTGGCAGGGACTCCAATGACGGTTTCGTAATCAAATGAAAAGCTTAAATTTAATTTGGATAATTTCCTTAAAAAATCTGTGGTTCCAAAAAGCGGAAATTTGGTAAACAATAAATCTACTTTTAATTAATTAAAGAAACTTTAATTTATTAACTTTTAAGTTACTTTTTCTTATCTGCGAAGGTCATTTCAGTATGTAGGCAATTCACGGGGCCACCGAGAGCTGCCCCGGCCCCGGGGAACAGACCGACTGGTCCCTACCAGACTGTCCGTTTACGGAGGAACGTTTAAAGATGTAAACAAACTCGAAGACGAGTGAAAGACTTAAAGAAAAACGGAGAAAAGAGGTTGAAAGGAATAAAAGTTATTTAAAGCTAAAATGAAAATTTTAAGGTAAAGAAGAGGGAATTCGAGGGAAGATTTGACGATACTTCTTCTACGCGCTAACAAATGCTTCCAACTGAGGATGTAAAGCAAAATGAGCATCTAGTCTCCTTTCATTATTTTGAACTTCGCTGGCTGGCAATCCACTCCACAAATTAACTATACGATTGAAGAAAAAATGTTTACCTTCATTACGATTAAAATGTTTACCCACTAATTTGGAACCATTACCGCGAGTTCTGTCTACATTCCTGAAGGTGAAATATTTTTCGGCGTCGACATTATCAAAAGCTTTAATGATTTTAAACACGTGGATTAAATCTCGTCGAATTCGCCTTTTCACGAGTGAGAATAAATTTTACGTTTCTAAACGGGCAACGTTGGATTTGTTTCCGAGTCTAGGAATCATCATCATCATCTTAGAAGCCCGTCGTTGCACTCTCTCCATTCTCTTTATGTCCTGTCGTAAATATGGGGACCAGAATTGTACGCAGTATTCCAGGTGGAAGCGTACTAAGGAATTATATAATGTTAGCATTGTTTTCTCTGACTTAAATTCAAATGATCTACCAATAAATCCTAAGATTCTATTTGCTTTTCTGACCGCTTCGACACGTTGCTTACTCGGTTTAAGAGTGTCGGCAACAACAATAATAATACCTAAATCTTTCTCTTCCGTAATACTCGTTAGTGTCTTGTCGCGCATAAAATACTTTTCTACCGATATGCAACGTTTTACAGTTATCTATATTAAAGTTCATTATATTGTATTATCCATATTAAATTTCCGCCCACTCCAGTACTTTCTTACTTATTAATATCTTCTTGAATCCGCAAACGTTTTGCCGCTGATTTTGTTCGTCCCCACCTAGTTTGGTATCATCATCAAATTTGAAATTATACTGTTAATTCCTATGTCGATGTCATTCATGTAAATAATAAAAAAAACTAGTTCCAAAACTGATCCTTGAGGCATGCCTCTAGTTACGCTTTTCCAGTTAGACGCTTTGCCATTAATGACGACTGTTTGTTTCCGTCCACTAAGCCAATTTTCGATCTATTTGAGAACATTACAATCAATTCCGTGAGAATGAAATTTAGCTAATAATCTTCTATGTGGCACTAGTAGTATGACTGCAAAATGAACGAGTGCAGAGCAATTGCAATGTTGATCAAATGTTGCAAGGTGCCCAACCCCCTCCCCCAGTGCCAATCTCCACCCCTAGGGTACCAAAAAAAGGGGGAATTTCCCAGAAAGCTGGGGGAGTCCACCTAAAGAGAGAGAGAGAGAGTTACAAGGAGTTACAAGGAAAAGAAGTACCTCAAAAGGCCTTGCGGCCCATACCGAGGAGGTACCAATGGCAACGGTTGCCAGGGAAAATTTTGTGAAAGTTTATTTTTCTTTCAACTATCCTAGCAGTAGTAGAAAACTGGATAGAAAAGTAGAAGGCTCTCTCCCCACCTTCCGCTCCCTCCCTGCCAGAGGCAGGTACGGAAAAAGGTTGAAGAAAATACCTTGACCCTGGAAAAGTAGCCAAGGAAATTTTACAGGAAAGTGGAGAATATATAAATAGCTCTATATTTAGCTTGCTCACAGAGACACCGAGCAAGCGAACTCCTGCAGAGTTTTCTGAGGTTTTAATCTTAAACTATGAGTGTGTTCAGTACTTTGTCTAGCCTATTTTTAAACAGATTTACACTTTGACTGGAAACAACCTCTGAGGGAAGTTGGTTCCAGATATTAACTATTTTATAGGAAAAGAAATTTCCGCAGACTGAGGTCCTAAATGTCTTTACACACTCAAATAGTGTACAAGATTTCGTCTACCCTTTTCTTGAACTGATCCACAGAGGAACTGTTCACAACTTCCGAAGGTAACCTGTTCCATGTGTCACAGATCTTATACGTAAAGTAATTCCCACACACACTAGTCCTAAACCGTTTCAAATCCAACTTCCAACCATTGTTGCGAGTTGGGTTATCATTTAAACTAAACATACTTCTAAAATCGACATCGTTGAACTCGCGTAAGAGCTTGAAAACCTCGATCAGTTGACCGCGCAGCCTCCGAGTTTCAAGCGAAAACAAGTTCAGGGCGCGTAACCGTCGATTGTAGCCCATATGCCTAACGGAAGGGATTAACTTTGTGGCCCTCGCCTGCACTCGCTCCAGCCTCTCAATATCTTTCCTGAGGGTGGGCGACCAGAACTGCACAGCATACTCCAGGTGCGGCCGAACAAGGGAATTGTACAGAGAGAGAAAAGAGAGAGAGAGAGAGAGAGAGAGAGAGAGAGAGAGAGAGAGAGAGAGAGAGAGAGAGAGAGAGAGGATCCTATGTCTGGCTCCGCCAGACGCATAATGAGAGCTCAAATAGCATCACTAGGTTTAGAACTCGAAATCCGCCAGTTGGCTTAATCTGGCTTAGAAGGCGTAAATGGCAGGTGTATGTGTATATATACACATATATATTAATAACTTCTCAGTTGCCAGATTGCGCTATTTATTTGGAAATATTCTTGATAGTTAGCTTAGAAATCCGACGGTCGGCTTAGAAGGCTTAACCAGCCATTTGATATATATATATATATATATATATATATATATATATATATATATATATATATATATATATATATTAGGGTGATTCAAAAAAATCGAAGTTTTTTTTAATTGTTCAACCTGTATTTTTGTTCCCTATGACCAAAAAGTAGTGTATGCCAAATTTGGTGAATTTTAAATAAAATTTACTATGTGCTACCAGGCGTCAAAGTTTCCCTCTTTTTCAATTTGTTTGTTTTTACAACTTATGATTTTATGTTTAATTGTTTATATTTCAGAATTTTAATTAATGGTTTATATACTAGCTTGCTTTTAATTGTTGCTTGGAACTCGTAATTTTGATACCAATTAATCGATTATGGAAGCTAGGCCTAACTCACCATCACCCAGTTGCTCATTTGGGAGAAGTTCTACAAGAAAAGAAACTGAAGTATGGCTAATTGGGCAGCCCTCTGCAGTACTAAAAACATCCGTATTACCATCAGAGAAGGAAATGATGGCCCTCTTCATGCACTACAGAAATATTAAAAAGCAAGACATTAGAGAATCATGCTGCTCTACTGCAGATGATGTGCTAGCAGTTTGGAAAAAAGCAGGAATACCAGCAAAACAAAGAATACATGTAGTAGATAAAATTCAAGGAATACTGAAGGAATGACAGCTGCTTAAGAAAAACAAAGCAAACAAATTGAAAATATCACAAAATTTAAATAATAAAGAAGAAAAATGGAAAGATAAACTGGAAAACTTATTTGACATTGCTCATGAGAATGCTATGCAGCTTATAAAAATAGAAGATGATAAGAAATTCTTGAAAATGCAACGTGAGAAAGGACGTCATGGAAAAATGGGTACCATTGATAAGGCTGTTGCTAAAAAAGAGCAAAGAGCAGCAGAAAAGCAACAACGTTATGAAAAGAGGAAAGCAGGAGAAGAGATCAAAAGAAAGAAGAGTGAAGAGGCTGTCATAGTGTCATACTCACCAGTACATCATCAGAATCAGAATCAGAGGAGAGTAAAAGTGATGAATCTGGTTTCTGTGCTGCACAACCTTCAACATGGAAAAGTAAGGTTGGCAAACGTAGAAAATTGTTTGATGATAAATTATTAGGAAGTCTTGATGTTGCAAAATTGAGTGACAGAAATGCGTCTCTTTTTAATGCAAACAATTAGACATCGCTTGAATGGGACATCTGCGAACAAATAAAATGCATGTGTTTCAGTACAACGGCAGCCAATACTGGTCCTAGAAATGGTACAGCTATTTTTCTAGAACAAAAATTCGACAACGATTTATTGTGGATGGCATGTCGACACCATATATTTGAAATTATGCTGGAAACTGTTGTTTCAAAGTCTTTATCACCATCTTCTGGCCCAGATATAGTCCATTTTAAGAAGTTCAGAGAAAAATGGTCAAGCATTAATAAGGAGGACTACGAGACAGCATTATCAGATCCAGATATCTATGAAAATATTCATGACATCAAAGATGACATAATTATATTTGCAACAAATCAACTAGATACATTCCAACCAAGAGACGATTACCTAGAACTATTGCAGTTAACAATTATTTTTTTGTGAGGTGAACCAAAAGGTGGAATCAAATTTAAACATCCAGCGGGACTTCATCGGGCTAGGTGGATGGCCAAAATTACATATTCATTAAAAAATTTTATGTTCAAATCTCAGTTCAAAATTTCAGTAAAAGACAAAAAAGGAATAAAAGACATCTGTCTATTTGCTACTCGGTTATATGTAAAGGCATGGTTTACAGCTCCTGTGCCATCTTGCGCTCCTCGTCTTGCTCTGGAATTATTACAGAATCTTGTAGTCTACAAACAAATAAATGACACAATTGCATTTGTTGCTATTAAAAAACTGTTAGGTCACCTCTGGTACCTATCAGAAGAACTGGTAGCCTTGGCCTTTTATGATGAAGTGCCTACTGAAACGAAAAACAAAATTGTAAAGGCCTTGCAAAATACAACAGAAACTCTTCCTGCAAAACGGGCTTTTCTAGATCCTACACTTATTCCAACGAAGAAATTAGAAGATTTTGTCATCAAATAAATACTCAAAGATTCTTTACAATAACAGAATTTAGTTCAAAATTTTTACTCAAAGATGCTAAAGAATGGCATAATGATGAAGAGTATAACTCCGCTAAGAAATCTATCAAACAGTGGAAAGTCGTGAATGATATAGCGGAAAGAGGAGTAAAATTAATGGATGAATATAATAAAATACTAACTCATGACGAAGATCAAAAACAATTCTTGCTGCAAGTAGTGAAAAACTACAGGGCTGTTTACCCTGATAGAAAGAAAGAAACATTGATGAAGTAAGGACAGCTAATGTCTCAAATATCATGCTAGTTTAATTATGCATGCTTGTGGTTATGGTAGGACCTACGGGGGAGCTTTCCACATTAAAAAAAAGCAATGCGCCTTGTACTGTACCCCCTGGGTGGTGTGGAAAAATTTGACAATTTGAGTCGTTCTGTCAATTTCTAATTGCTGGTAGCAACCCCTAAAAATTAAAAATTTGCTAAAATATTTTAGGATAGTTGTTTTTATGCTGAAATGAACCATTTAAAGGGTTGAACACATTAAAATATAAAAAAATTTTTTTACTCCCATATTTGAATCACCCTAATATATATATATATATATATATATATATTGAAGGTGCATTGTTTATATATATTCCCATCTCCATATTAAATATGTATATAGATTTCTCGTGTACTAATATTATTATTTAACAATGTGTGTGTGGTGTATATATATATATATATATATATATATATATATATATATAGCGTTTAATGTGTATTTTTTATGTATATTATTTTTGAATGTATATTTATTTCCTATATATTTCATGAATTATTTTCCTCAACTCCGCTAAATAAACAGAATGGTGTAATGGTGTTTTATTTAATTCTTTAATTCTTTTGGATGTACATTAGGGCGGCTCGTTTTTACACTTTTTTCGATATTTGATTGGGGGTAGTGCGGAAAAGTTGCGATTTGGAGAGAAAATAAAGTGTGTAAAATTTTTTTGATCTACGTCAATACCTTCCGGTGGCAGCGAGTCCTTAAAAATCGAAAACTAGGTCTAAAAACACATAAAAATACGATATTTGAAAAAATATTCATAATTATATTTGTGAGTATTTTTGAACGGGGTAGATTGGAAAATGGTTTTAAAGACTTACAAAATAAACAATAAAAATTCAGCACAATCTGTTAATAACTTCCGGTGGCGTCTTAGCCGTTAAAATATCCAAAATATTGATTTAAAGCAAGTTTTAACAAGATGTTATACAAATGTTAATTCCGGTATATTTCTGTGCAAACAACCCTGAGAACACTATTATAGGCTTGAATAAATTAATAGCAGTCATTGAACAATGAACATTATATAAAATGCACACTGTGCATTGCACACTGCACACTGCTACATCCCCCGTTCCCTACCCTATATAAGATGGGAAAGGAAGCGACGTTGTCAGTTGTTGTGTGTCACGTGTGGCGAGAGGTTGTGTTATAACTTGTTCATCAACCGTGGTATATCACCATTTACCCGCAGTTAGTTGGTAAATATCGTAAATAGATTTATAATGTCTGAAAAGAAACCTTCAAAAGTAACCAGAACGTTAGCAAAATGCCATAGCATCAGTCAACCAGCAGATTTTGTTAATAATGTTCTACCTACTTATGGAGATGTGCTAAGAGCTTATCTCTGGCACCGGAACAACAGAAAAACGACAGGCCAAGATCCTCCATTCCAGATTATTGCCAATGACATCATTTCCAAACTTCAAGAGATATGGCTCATAGCTTCAATCCCAACTTTATCAAGGAAAAGAATACATGATATGCTCAAAAACTATCATAATAAGTACAAGACCTTACTTAAAACAGGTAAACTAAAAAGGAATTCTGAAAGTTACAAAAGTAAATTGAAGTCATTTCAGGAACATTCGGAACAACTATTTGATATTGCTTCTTGTAAATGTGGTAATTGGAATTCTTGTTTTTGCTGTAAAGAAAAAAAAGTGCCCCCAAATGAAAGAACATTTTTAGAAGATCAACGTACATTTTTAGAAGATCAGCGTACAATGTACGCTGATCTTCTAAAAATGTTCTTTCATTTGGGGGCACTTTTTTTTCTTTACAGCAAAAACAAGAATTCCAATTACCACATTTACAAGAAGCAATATCAAATAGTTGTTCCGAATGTTCCTGAAATGACTTCAATTTACTTTTGTAACTTTCAGAATTCCTTTTTAGTTTACCTGTTTTAAGTAAGGTCTTGTACTTATTATGATAGTTTTTGAGCATATCATGTATCCTTTTCCTTGATAAATTTGGGATTGAAGCTGTGAGCCATATCTCTTGAAGTTTGGAAATGATGTCATTGGCAATAATCTGGAATGGAGGATCTTGGCCTGTCGTTTTTCTGTTGTTCCGGTGCCAGAGATAAGCTCTTAGCACATCTCCATAAGTAGGTAGAACATTATTAACAAAATCTGCTGGTTGACCGATGCTATGGCATTTTGCTAACGTTCTGGTTACTTTTGAAGGTTTCTTTTCAGACATTATAAATCTATTTACGATATTTACCAACTAACTGCGGGTAAATGGTGATATACCACGGTTGATGAACAAGTTATAACACAACCTCTCGCCACACGTGACACACAACAACTGACAACGTCGCTTCCTTTCCCAGCTTATATAGGGTAGGGAACAGGGGATATAGCAGTGTGCAGTGTGCAATGCACAGTGTGCATTTTATATAATGTTCATTGTTCAATGACTGCTATTAATTTATTCAAGCCTATAATAGTGTTCTCAGGGTTGTTTGCACAGAAATATACCGGAATTAACATTTGTATAACATCTTGTTAAAACTTGCTTTAAATCAATATTTTGGATATTTTAACGGCTAAGACGCCACCGGAAGTTATTAACAGATTGTGCTGAAATTTTTATTGTTTATTTTGTAAGTCTTTAAAACCATTTTCCAATCTACCCCGTTCAAAAATACTCACAAATATAATTATGAATATTTTTTTCAAATATCGTATTTTTATGTGTTTTTAGACCTATTTTTCGATTTTTAAGGACTCGCTGCCACCGGAAGGTATTGACGTAGATCAAAAAAATTTTACACACTTTATTTTCTCTCCAAATAGCAACTTTTCCGCACTACCCCCAATCAAATATCGAAAAAAGTGTAAAAACGAGCCGCCCTAATCTACATCCAAAAGAATTAAAGAATTAAATAAAACACCATTACACCATTCTGTTTATTTAGCGGAGTTGAGGAAAATAATTCATGAAATATATAGGAAATAAATATACATTCAAAAATAATATACATAAAAAATACACACATTAAACGCTATATATATATATATATATATATATATATATATATACACACACATTGTTAAATAATAATATTAGTACACGAGAAATCTATATACATATTTAATATATGTATGAGCAAACACATACTTTATATATGTGTGTATATATATATGTATATATATATATAACAGCAAAACTTATATAAAATATAAAATAATAATAGTACAGGGTAAAACTATATAACCATTTAATATATGTACGAGCAAATACATACTTATATATATATATATATATATATATATATATATATATATATATATAAACTTCAAATAATATACAGCAAAATACATACACTTTATGTTCTACCGCGCTTAACTAAAATACTAACTCGCACGTGATCGAGTCTACAGTTACATCATTGTTGCTTTGTACTATGCAATAAATACGATTTAACATTATTTCACCACTGAAGGTGTGCTAGCGCTTATACTCAATGTAAAGGCCTTCAATTCGTTCAATACTATTTTTGTGCCCTTCGTTCAATACTATTTTTGTGCCCACTTTACAATTGGTTGGGAAATTATCTTTAAACACGGACAGAATACATTCAAAAGCACGCACAAAGAGGGCGTCGTTAGCTACAACATCATTATTAAATTCAAGTTTATAAACTTTCCAATCGAGGGTTTTTTCTTACCGATCCGCGTTTTTCAATCGTGAACTCTTCTTCACAACGCATAGCGGCAGTTGAAATAATCTTGGTCGTAACGACAGCTGTTCATTATATAAAGAAGCAACTCTTGAGGGTGAACAGTGTAGGCGAGCTCTGCCCTGTACCGTTCAAGTCCTTTGTACCAAAGTTCATGATATTTCGAAGAGTCTAAACCTTTTAAATAAGCATCCAGCTCTAGACCATTCTCGCCATGTTCATTCCTTCATTCGGTAAACCCGTCGAGCAGAGCGGTGTATGCGTATTCAAGAACCGTATCAAAATAAAGCATATCCGTAACACGTGCATCTAATATAGGCTTTAGCTTGCGGAAACCGACGATTTCAGACATTCTGTCGAGGATGAAGCGGTTTCGCGTAGGGACAAGAACGTTATTATCAGATGCATTCTTCCACATCAGTCGTATATCAATGCATGGCTGATCGCTATTTATACACAACGTACAAACAATGGCATATGAGGGGGTATCACTAATCTGTTCTCTTCTTGTACCCACACCTGCAGGTATTTTATAACGATCCTCACTCCACTTCTCAACTATCACGAAGACTCTATTCATCTCCTCAACACTTAAATAAACAACATTACGTTTACCAGAGTTTGCTTGTCTACAAGTCGTTTCAAGTACATAGTTAATGGCACCGGTTTTACGTCTGAACACACGCAATGACTTCGTCTTTGACACATCGTATACAGCATTGAGAATGCTGCTCAAAGGAAGCTCCATCGTTTTCTATTGTGAGAGTACACGTCCAGTCGGGTCAAGCTCTGAGATGACTATGAGCAACCGGTGGGCGGTTTGGCTCGGAGACAGGTGTGGGAAACGAGTCACACGGGTGAGTCATACCAAGCGTTAATGTCTCGTGTACGGGTTTGTTCCAGCATGAAAGAATCATGCGAGTAATGTGTGTATTTTTGATGTATATTATTTTTTAATGTATATTAATTTCCTATATATTTCATGAATTATTTCCCTTAACTCCGCTAAATAAACAGAATGGTGTAATGGTGATTTATTTAATTCTTTTGGATGTATATATAAACGATATTAAGGAATAACTGGAGAGATGGGAATATATATAAACAATGCGCCTTCAATAAATATATACATGAATACCAAATGGCTGGTTAAACCTTCTAAGCCGACTGTCGGATTTCTAAGCCAACTGTCAAGAATATTTCCAAATAAATAGCGCAATCTGGCAACTGAAAAGTTATTAATATATATATACACATATACCTGGCATTTACGCCTTCTAAGCCAGATTAAGCCAACTGGCGGATTTCGAGTTCTAAACCAAGTGATGCTACCTGAGCTCTCATTATGCGTCTGGCGGAGCCAGACGTAGGATGCTCTATCTTCGTCTCTCTCCCTTAGGTTAGGTATACCTATTTGGGGGTTGAGGCCGTCCCACCTTCTCCCCAATGTCTCTTAGGTTAGGTGGACTCCCCCAGCTTGTTGGGGGAATTCCCCTCGTTTTTGTCACCCTGGGGGTGGGGGTTGGTACCTTGCAACATTTGATCAACATTGCAATTGCTCTGCACTCGTCCATTTTGCGGTCATACTACTGGCACTTTATCAAGCACTGTTTGAAAATCGAAATATATAATATCTATTGTTTTACTCTCGTCATATATATTTACAATATCATTAAAGAAACCGAGCAAATTAGTAAGACAAGAACGATAACGTCGAAAGCCGTGTTGAGAATCTTTGATTAATTTATTCATTTCCACATGATTAACTATTTTGTTCCGAACGATAGTCTCCATAAGCTTACCACCTGCTGAAACCAGACTAATGGGACGATAATTTCCCGGAAGCGATTTGTCCCCTTTTTTAAATATTGGCGTAATGTTTGCAACTTTCCAATCGAACGGAAGGATCCTTTCGGTTTGACGGCCTGTAATATTTTTTAACATTACTTGTTTTTATTGTCCAGTTTTAATCGGGGATTTCAAAAATAACTGTCTCACTATTTGTTTCTCTAAAACATGAATGTTATTTTTTAAATCCTCGATTAAAACTGGACAATAAAAAACAAGTAATGTTAAAAAATATTACAGGCCGTCAAACCGAAAAGATCCGAGCGGAACTTCTCCAGAGTTTAACGATTTATTAAATATATATGTGAGAAGAGGGACTATTGCGCGGTTCACTTCTTTAAATACCTTTTAAGGAAAAGCTTATCTGGACCGGGAGTTTTATTAGGATTAATTTTGCCTATGGCCGAGAGTACTTCGCTTTCACTAATGCTAAAATCGTGAAGCTTTAAATGATCATCACTGAGCATGATTACGGGAACGGGAATGTTGTTCATATTTTCGTTAGTGAAGACGGAAGAGAAGAATTTATTTTAAACTTTCGTCATTTGTAAGTCATCGTTAAGTTTTTCCTTGTTTTCGGCTCTGAAATTACTCGATATTAGTTGATTCTAAACATTTAAAATAATTAAAAAAAGAAGTCTATTTGCCATTAATATGATCACGCGATAGAGCCTCATCCCAATTATGGGTCGAAAGTTGCAGTTTCATGTTCCGAAATTTAACTCTTAAAATCAAAACGCATTGCAAACTCTCAGAATTATGAAAATTAATTCTAATTTCAAATGTTATTTGCCAGTAAACACTGGTGGGGAAGTTGTCTCCTACAAAGATATTATCAATTAAGTTTAGGTCGTACTTAAAACTAAATCTACTATGGGCACTCAATATATTTTGCCCCACCCTTTTTTTTTAGCTAAATAATAGGCCATGGGGTTGAAATGTCTTTTGGGCTGTAAGTTTGAACTTTTTGCGCTTCACATAACGGTATTTTTCCAGTTTGAACCTCCCCTCCTTGTATAAAACTGCTTTTAAACGCCCTTGTGTAAAACCGATGGTTAACGCAGTTTCGAAAATGGCGTCTGACAGTGATGTGCGTCGTAAACAGAGAGCTGTTATCGAGTTCTTAACCGCAGAGAAGGAAACAGTTGGAAATATTCACAAACGTCTACAAAACGTTTACCGAAATGCTGTTGTTGATCGAAGCACACTTGGACGCTGGTCTAAACGTGTGAGATGATCGGAGAGAGGGAGAGCTAGCTTCGATGATGAGCCACGCAGCGGTCGCCCGACATCGGCTGTGACATCTCACACTGTGCAACGTGCTAACAGCATCATTCGATCAAATCGGCGCGTCACATACAAGGAGCTATCACTGGAGCTAGGAATTAGTGAAGGAAGTGTGAATACGATAATTCAGCAACTGGGATACTCAAAAGTGTGTTCACGGTTTGTTCCTCGCCAACTGACTAAAGATCACAAAGCCCAAAGAAAAGAAATTGCTTCAGAGTCGTTGGTTCGATATGAGACAGAAGGGAATGACTTCCTTTCACGAATTGTGACTGGGGATGAGACTTGGGTACACCACTTTGAACCTGAAACAAAACGCCAATCCATGGAGTGTATCACGCAGACTCCCCACGCAAGAAAAAGTTCAAAATGGCTCCCTCTGCAGGAAAGGTTATGGCCACCATCTTCTGGGACATGAAAGGGGTGATTCTGATGGACATTATGAAGAAAGGACAAACAATCAACTCGGAGGCATATATTGCTACTCTACAGAGACTCCAGAGACGTATAAAGCGAGTTCGACCGGAGAGAAAAGTGGAATACGTCCTCCTTTTGCACGATAACGCAAGACCACACAACAGTTTGCAAACAAGAGAGGCCATCACAAAAATGCGCTTGACTGCGTTACCCCACGCTCCATA
The DNA here is from genome assembly GCA_023014485.1 of Bathynomus jamesi. Taxonomy (NCBI): domain Eukaryota; kingdom Metazoa; phylum Arthropoda; class Malacostraca; order Isopoda; family Cirolanidae; genus Bathynomus; species Bathynomus jamesi. The sequence goes on along the minus strand of JAJOZX010000635.1, from coordinate 911,116 downwards.
CAGCCCGGATCTGGCACCTTCAGACTTCCATTTGTTTGGGCCAATGAAGGAGGCTTTTCGTGGAAGAAAGTTTCAGAGTGACGATGAGGTTGTTGAGGAGGTTAAGAGGTGGCTCCAATGGAACCCAGCTGACTTCTACCAGCAAGGAATAAGGGCCCTTGTTTCAAGACGGAGGAAAGCCGTAGAAAAGGATGGATACTATGTAGAAAAATAAAAACTTATAAAAAAGGTATGTAACTACTTGTGTACAAAATTTCTGGAATTTACAAGGAAACTTGGAAAGAAAAAAAAAGATGGGGCAAAATATATTGAGTGGCCCTCGTAAAATATTGCTTTCTCTAGTGGGTTCCTTGACTATTTGAAAAAGTAAACTTTTGAGCAAATCCTCGTACAGTCGGTGACCGGAATTAGACTGTAAAGGACCACCCCAATCTCCGCAAGGTAAATTAAGATCTCCCATAATTCCCGCATCATGTTCGCTACTTACATAAAAAATTAGTTCCTGAAGCCAATTATCACTATCGACAGTCTGAGAGGTGGGCCTATATATTAAACCTATAATTAATTTCTTTAGTGAGGATTTATATTATCAATATCTGGAGTGTTTTTAATTATGGGTTTTAAGTGTGACCGAACGTGTAGTACTGTTTCTATTCTATCATTGTGAAACATCTCATAACCAAAGATATGATATTATCCGAGACAATCTCTACTCTCTATTTAACCAGGATTTAGTAATTGCTACAACCTCACATTTTTGGTCAAAGACAATACTTAATAACCCATCAAATTTAAATCTTAAACTTCGAGTATTAATAATTTAATATATCAGGTTGTAACATAAATTCTGCTCGATTAGAAAACGGACGATAGATAATAGAATAACCTCAAGATAATGTGAAATAGTTTTAGAAATGTTGCAAAATACACACGGCGACAGGTTCGCACAGGTTTTATCACGATACAGAATGATACAGAAGGAAAAGTAGGAAAAGTAGTGAAGGTTGGAAAATGGGTTCCGCATGATTTGTCACAAGCGAATCTTCAATATCGAATCGATATTTGCACATCACTGCATTCTCGGCAACTGCAGGCACCGTTTTTGAATCGGATCGTCACTGGGGACGAAAAATAGGTCTTCTATAACAATATTAAGCGTCGACATCAGTGGCTTAGCCGTGAAACAAAGCCTGAACCTCAGCCAAGGAATGGACCCCATCCAAAGAAAATTTTGCTATGCGTTTGGTGGGATATGCGAGGAATTATTCATTTTGAACTTCTGCCAGATAACCAAACAATCACAGCTGAAGTCTACTGCCAACAACTCCAACGATTGAAGATGGCATTACAAGAAAAACGTCCCGCATTAATTAATCGCGGAGGTGTTCTATTCTATCAGGACATCGCGCGCCCTCATACTGCTCGAATCACCACTGCCCAATTGGAGGCATTTGGTTGGGAAAAAATGCCTCATCCACCTTATTCTTCGAACATCGCACCTTCAGACTACCATTTATAAAATCTTGAGTACCGCAGTTGAACCTCGAGGTTCTTGATGGAGGCGGCCCTAATCATTTTATTGATAGATCTCACTTTGCCATAAGGAGATATTATGCACCCTCATAGTAACAGCAATAACAGTACGATAATTTTGTATTAATAGCAAAAATGATAATAGTAATGATGTTATTGCTAACATAATAATAATAATAATAATAATAATAATAATAATAATAATTCCTAACTTGAACCTGTTAAAAATATAGCTTTAGATCATTTATCTGACTTGGCTAACCCGGAGAGGTCCGAGTGGCTTCGTGTTTCCCAAATATAATGTAATGAATTACCGAGTGAATCTAGTGATAAGAAAGGCCGCATTTAGCAGTTCGAAAAAACCGTGAGCCGCATCCGTTTCTTGTACTATAAATTGCAATACAACTTTAGTGACCGTGTTCATTTCAATATGTGTACGTGAAAAGCGTACGTATTTGCGTGTGAGTGGGTATACGTGGTATGGCCATAATTACGTGGGCGTAGTCAGACATTCCAAAACTATAGGCACGAGGTCGTGAAAATCGAGAATAAATCAAACATCACGAGAAAGTCTATTAATATTTTTTATTTATAAATGAATTAGATAAATAAATAAATAAACAACAATATTTTATTGAATTGAATTGAATTGATTAACTCTTATTCATAAAACAAATACAATTTTACAATTTCTGTTGTTAAAATAATAATTTTAACGTAAATAATTGTGAAATTGGACTATTTATTTTATTTAATTTGGCCTTTATTAAGTTTAGGCTTTACTGGGCTCTTAATTAAAAATAAAACAGTTATTATAAATAATACATAAATCATTAATAAGAATAATTAGGGCATGACTTAATCTTAAATTACTATTATTGATATAACAAATGCAAGGTCATTACTGAAAATAATGACATCAATGCATTATTATACATTATTATACTGTACATGAGAGACAAGACCTGAACAATCAGGAGTAATGTGGGTACTTGTAGGTTATCTCCCCACCACCGATTTTGACAGAATATTTTCGTTAAAACCAACGAAAATATCACGACTTAACCTAACCAATTATCAAGGTTGATCTATTATTAATTATAACATTGTTTGTTTCTGGAATAGCATTTACTATTTACTAATAGATCAACTGTACGCCCTTGAGAGTTGGTTAGGTTAAGTCGTGATATTTTCGTTAGTTTTAACGAAAATATTCTGTCAAATTTGGTGGGGGGGAGATAACCTACAAGTACCGTAATGTGTCTTAATCCTAGAGTACACACCAGAAATGAATAAACAATAGTAATGTACATTAATCCTAGATTTTTATTAGTATGCCATTATTAATCGAGATTTGAACTTGGTTTTAAACGAATTCACAATAATTTTTATATCAGCATTTAAATCATTCCATAGTTTCAATCCAATGAAAATGGGTAGTTTTTGAGATGAAGACAATCTAAATTGAGGTATAACGTGCTTTGATTTATTTCTGGTCTGATACGAGTGGATTTCTTGATGAGTTACAAAATATCTATTTACCCATTGTAAATTAAGGATTTTGTTCTTACACTCGTAAATAAAAATAAAATGTGCCAATTTGATTACATCTTTGAGCTTTAATGAAAATGAAATGAAAATGAAAATGTTTATTGGCAGACCATAGTTCATATGGCAAATGTTAATAATACGCACTGACAATAGAATACAATGACAATTCAAATACTAAGCATAGAAATACAATTAATGCGAAAAAGTACAGTAATGTCGAAGTTAAGTGGAGCTACAGAGAAACGTTTTCATACCATGAATTCCATAGCTTAGAAGACATACGGTATGACTGATGAATAGCTTGGAGAATCGGGTTGGTTGATTTTTTTTAATTCTTTGCATTAGACTGCACTGAGCACGTCTCGTTACCTCCGGGAAGCTCGGGACATTGTGGGTCGCAAACATTTGCGAAGCTGAGCATCTTGGGGGTAACTTATGTAGGAGTTTAAAAGATCTTTTGTATAGTAAATTTAGGGTTCTGTCAGAACCTTTTTTATAATTCACCCAGAGTTGCTGTCCGTATATATTACTGCAGAAAGTACGAAAGAAAGTGTCTTTAGCTTCACCTGTACAGAACCGAAATCCTTATAGTCATATTCGCTTTAGCTAGAGGTTTCGATGTTGTTTTCTTATAACTGAGTCATCATTCAAGGAGCTGGTGGTAATTTGACCCAACTACTTAAATTCTTATACTTCCTCTATTGGTTCACCTCTCATTTTGAAACTAATATCAGCTGGCTGATTAGAGCTTTTAGGATGGAATTTCATAACCTTAGTTTTTGTAACATTAAAAAGAATATCGTCTTTTTGCGAATATAATTCGTAAACTATATTTATCATCATGTTATCATGTTATCTATACAACATCCAACTGTTGCCTCATTAAGTGAAGCAATCAATCCATCAATATACACATTAAACAGCAGAGGAGAGAGCAAGGAGCCTTGCCTCACCCAGTCATCCCGCAAGAGGAACCAAAACACTCAGATAGTATATTGCCCCACCTAACTGTAAAAGATAATTTCAATGGATTTAATATGTACATGGGAACTTTCCTGTCTTCTAGTTTTTTAAATAGAATATTTTGGTTCACTCTATCATATGCCTCACTTATATCTAGGAAACAGCTATAAATAGTTGAATTACTGTCAGTGTATTTGAATATAACTTCCTTCAATGCATAGCTATACAGATCATTTGAATGGGACCTTTAAAACAAAACTAATTAGGAGATGTCCATAAGTAATAATGTAATCGGTGTAACAAGAGTCTCTTTAGTAGATTCGAGAAGCAGGAGGCGACAGCAATAGGCCTGTAATTATTGATGGATAGAATGTCCCCATACTTATTTTTGGCAAGGGGCAAGATAAATATCCTCATGAACTCTGCAGGGATATAACTCTGAGCCAACATGGCTGAGAAGAACAATGAGATATGCAGGCACATCACGTCATTAGCATATTTGATATTTTAAGTGCTCATTCGATAGGTCATCTACCCCTGACACGGAACCAGTCTTTAACTCTTTAATTAACCTCTTCACTTCAGGAACTGATATCAAATTATTTTTCCTGGTCCTCCCACAGGCGTTTCGCTGCAGCCTATCTTAAGATTAGCCCTACTCACAGTTTTAAGAATGTTTGAGTAGTGGTTTTTCTACAGCCTTACAATTTCGCCCTACCTCGACACCCCATCGATTGTCAGAGGGAAGGCATTTTTGACACCTGTTTCATTCTTAACGAATTTCCAAAATTTTTTATTATCATTATTTAAGTGGACCTCACAGGCTTTTGAAGCTGAAATAGAATCTTCTTGTTTACATCGCCTTATTGCTGCCTTATACTGACTCATACTTCTACACATATTCATGTAAACCGGTCCTAATCTGGGTCTACCATGAAGGCACTATAAATCGTAGGTGTCTTTCGATTCCCTCTTAAGAAGGGCAATAAAATCATTCCATCCAGGTATAATCTTAGTATGATAGTTGTAAGTTTTAATTAGGGGTCTTCCTGCTTCTCTTAATAGGGATACTAAATTATTATAATACCTATCTATAAGTTTACAATGAGAATCACTTGAGCAAAGATTATTACAGGGAAGATGCAAAATTTCTAAATTATTAAAGAGGTGATTCGTTCTGTCTTTATATTCTCTTCTCTGTTGCATATTAACATTAGACCAGTCAACATGATTATTCTTACCTATTGAGTTCTTGTTATTTCGTGTTTCACATAAGTTAGTAAAATTAATTAGTAATTCTAACGGTCTAGATCAGTGGTTCTTAACCTTTTTACTACCATGCCCCCTCTAGGAATTGGTCCTTCCCTCCACGCCCCCCTTCAATCAAAATAACATTCTCAATAACTTCTCAATATTAGCCCATGCTCTCGTTAAGAGAATAACAAATACAATTAGAGAAATTCCTGTTTCTAGGGGGGCGCGCCCCCCTGGTTAAGAACCACTGGTCTAGATGGTCAACCATTTCATTACTACATTGATAAATTCTGATTTAAATATATTCTGAGCTGAATTAACATCTTTACTAGAAAAAGACGCTTGTATTATCTGCAAACATTATGAAGTTAAGTATATCAGAAGAGCGTGGAAAGTCATTTATATATAATAAAAATAACAGTGGATCCAAGACTGAGCCCTGTGTTACACCATGTTTGACAAAAATTTAAGTTGAGCAGACCTTATTTACTGATACAAAGTTATATCTATTCGATAAATAACTTTTAAACCAATCACTGATTGCTTCTCTAAAGCCGTAACAATATAAAGTAAGTAGAATATTATGGTCTATTACATCAAAATAAAATACAAATAAATACACAAATGAATATAGGCTACGAAACAATACAGAAATTAATGAAACAAAATACTATAAATTAATGATTGAAATAAAATCATTGATATGATCTTATCAAAGACGAGTGCACCGCGGTGGAGTCCTATTGCGTCAAACTCCTTGAGGACGGTGTTGACGTCGATACTGATTATCTTGATGAACATGAAACAGGGCGAGGCTGGTCACTTAGCTTGTTACGTAGGTACGTCTTCAATCGTCGGAGAGCACTAAATGAGCGTTTAGCAGTGGCGGTAGAGACTGGCATGGTCAACAGTGTGTGGAAGATGGCGTGGATATTGGGATAGAGTCCAGCTGTGGCATCGACACTGTCCTGTAGAGTGGAGGGCGTCTGGGTGCTGGTAGTGTCTACGTAGTGTCTCCAAATTTCCAGTTCTGGGTCTGCTGTCACGGAAGATGGAAGCAGAAGCGTGTATTCTGTCTTTATACTCGTACCCTGCCACACGTCATCAGTCAATCTGTTGATGAAGGTTGGGAATTGTTGTCTAGTTCGAAAGTTAATTTTAGGGGTGGAAAACCCACAATGGAAGGGAAAAGGATTTATCAGAAATTCCACCTTTCATGTGAAAAAAAAAAAAATCCTCTTTGACGTCCTTCAGATTTGGGGAGGTGGGGTGAGGGTAAACAGTATACAGACCCAGGGCCGGCGAGAGCTGCCCAGGGCCCCGGGGTAGGATTGGTATATGGGCCCTTCTGTTTACTCAGTATTTTATTATGGATGTTTTTCGTTTACATAACGAGCAAATTGATTACAGTATATGTCCACGGCACTATTCAAAACATACAGTATGATAATCTCTCTAAAATGTATGTTTATTTATATTTCCTCTCTGTTACTTAATCAATTGCTTTATTAATATTTTTAGATTTTATCCCCCCTCTTTCCGGGCTTCCTAGAGGTCCGGGCCCCGGGGATTTAACCCGGCTTCCCCGCACTCTCGGCGGTCCTGTTCTGTTAACAGACCCCATAAGCAAGGCGGGAAAGCGAGACGGACAAGATGTAGAAGGGGGAAGGAGGGGTGTTTTCTACAATTCATAAACTTTAATAATAATAATAATACTAATAATAATAATAAAGAGAACTTGGAGACCGTAGAACATAATAGATTTGCACGTTAAATTTTAATACATACGAGTAACCTTAAAATAAAAGCTGTCCATTTCAATAAGTTAATTTGCATTATTTAAATTGTTTAAATTTGACCTTTGATAATAGGGTTTACATCAGGAACACAATTTTAAAATTAACTCTTCAAAGATTATGTACATACATACATACACACGTACATATACATATCTTCTTCTTCTATCTATTCTATCTATCTATATCTATCTACATCTATCTATCTATCTATCTATCTATATATATATATTATATATTATATATTATATTATATTATATTATTATATTATATATTATATTATATAATATATATATATATATATATATATTATATATATATATATATATATATAATTATTATTATTATTATTATTATTATTATTTTATATATATTATTATTATTATTATTATTATTATTATTATTATTATTATTATTATTATTGGAAGTTTGTTTGTTTGTCTGTTTGTCTGTTTGTTTGTTCTCTATTGAAATGAATATGGCTGCACCAAATAGTGTTTAAGGTAGTGAATCAGATATAACTTTTCACGGGGAATCTAATGGTGTGCACAGTAGGTAGGTACAGTAGGTAGGTAGGTAGGTAGGTAGGTACAGTAGGTAGGTACAGTAGGTAGGTAGGTAGGTAGGTACAGTAGGTAGGTACAGTAGGTAGGTAGGTACAGTAGGTAGGTAGGTACAGTAGGTAGTAGGTAGGTACAGTAGGTAGGTAGACTAGACAGTAGGTAGGTAGGTAGGTAGGTAGGTACAGTAGGTAGGTACAGTAGGTAGGTAGACTAGACAGTTTTATTTAGTAAATGGGTAGGTACAGTAGGTAGGTACAGTAGTAGGTAGTAGGTAGGTAGGTAGGTAGGTACAGTAGGTAGTACAGTAGGTAGGTAGGTAGGTACAGTAGGTAGGTACAGTAGGTAGGTAGGTAGGTAGGTACAGTAGGTAGGTAGGTAGGTAGGTACAGTAGGTATGTACAGTAGGTAGGTAGACTAGACAGTTTTATTTAGTAAATGATACATTAAAATCTTGTTTAGTTTTGAATGACGGCATAAAGTCACGGGATTTAAGTGGAATCTAATGGTGTGCATAAAAGTTTCAAAATTTTCGAGAACTTTTTAAAATAAGGTTAAGGAATAAGTTTTTTCATTTTAACACAAAAAGCTTAAAATCATTATTTTCGAAAACTTTTTAAAATATAAGGTTAAGGAATAAGTTTTTGCATTTTGACACAAAAAAAGCTTAAAATCAATTTTTCGAGAACTTTTTAAAATATAAGTTTAAGGAATAAGTTTTTGCATTTTGACATTTGAGTGTGACTTTTGCTATGGGTGACAATGGCCCAAAAAAGTTGGAACACCTCGCAATCTTTATGTTTTGACACCCAATGGAAAAACACGTAACATTGTTTACACTGAAGTGCTACAAAATGTCTGATGTTTTCAAGGAATAAAAACAATTACCAAAACTTTGTGTTTGTGTGTTCATTTAGTTTTGTTCATCTTTTTACCTTATTTTGACACACCCTTACATCCCGGGCAACGCCGGGTATCTCTGCTAGTATACTATAAATGTTAATGTATTTGAAATTGATTGTGGAGTGGTGAGATCGACCATTTGGGAAAGGCGCGTGATTATTTTAGTGTTTTTGACAAAATCATATTCTATTTGACGTTGGAATTATTAAATTTTAATTGCTGTATGAATACTGAGTGAACATTCACTGATTCTAGTTTACTCCGTACATTATTCCATAATTCCATCGCGAAATAAGTGTAGGAATTTCTACTACACTAAAGAGTATGATTTGCTTTTGAAATATAAAGTCTTCTTAGGAAGAAGTAGCTAAGCGACAAAAGTAAAAAACGCCAGAAAACTCGGTTGTATCAAATTTGAAAGTGGAATAACATTTGAACTTTTGAACATATTTCGTTGACATATCTTCAAAAGTTCAAAAGTTTTGTCACTTTCAAATTTGGTACAACTTCAGTAGTATGGGCGCAAAAGGTTAGAGTGCAAGAATGTTGCAATGTTGCAAGAGATAATTATCAATGTTGCAAAGGGGGTGGGGTATGCACTGAGTGGGAGGGGGTTATGCAATGAAGGGGGTGGGGGTATGTAATGAAGGGGGGAGGGGTATGCATTGAAGGGGGTGGGGGTATACAATGAAGGGGGAAGAGGGGAGGGATCTTCGGAGGGAGAAGGGAGGATGACCTGCCCCCAAAGGGGCTGCCTTAACCTAAGAGAGAAAGAGAAAGGATAGACGGAGGAGGATTTGGGGAGAGAAGGTGGGATGTCCTTACCCCCTAAAGAGAAACCTAACCTAAGTCTTAACCTAAGAAGGAAGGAGAGAGATCTTTATTCAGCAGCTGTCATCATCAAACTGGCCGCTCCGAAGCCAAGTGGGCCTTATATAGAGGAGGGTTGAGTTATTAGATACCACTTTTTATTTTAATTGTTCAGGTATACATTATTAGGGTGAGTTGCTAGATACCACCATTTATTTTAATTCACACGAGTTGCCGTTTTTAATTGTTCAGGTATACATTATTAGGTTGAGGATTGTGCCATTTATTTAATTAATTCTTAAAAGTTGGCTTAGAAATCCGCCAGTAGGTTTAGAAGGCGTAACCAGCCATTTGTATAATTGTTTACAACCAAAAGAATTAAATAAAACAACATTACATCATTCTGTTTATTAAATATTGTAAATATATAGAAAAATATATATTTGAATGATCAATTAAAAATAATAATAGTATAAGAAATATGAACGAGGAATATGCATATAATAAAAAAATATAACTGTCCAAATACCAGTACAGGAGAAAATATATATACAGGGTGTCCCAAAAAAATATATACTCTTTATAGCATCATATATTTTATAATTAAAAAAACCAAACAATATATTGTTATAGCAATTGCCAATGTAAGGTAAATTAGTAATCTAAGTGATCAAAATGTTATAGCGAGTTGTTTGCATATAAAATTTAATTAACTACGCCAAGTGCTCAAAATGTTCTCCGGCGGCATGAATGCACTTTTGAATGCGTCGACTAACTGATTCGCAGACATGGACTAATGTGGATGCTGTGATGGTCCCGCACTTTTCTCTAATTGCATCCTTAAGGTGTTCGAGTGTTGTAGGTCTTGTACCATAAACTGCATCCTTCAGGTAGCCCCACAAGTAAAAATCAAGTGGAGTCAAGTCCAGTGAACATGGAGGATACTCAACGCTTCCTCTTCGTCCTATCCAACGGTTAGGCAACGTTTCATCGAGGTACCTTCTGACATCACAATGATAATGAGGGGGGGCTTCATCTTTTTGAAAGTAAAAGTCGTCGTTTCCAAACAACTTCCGAACTGCAGGTATAATTTCTGTCCGCAGCATGTCGAGATATGCGGCACCGGTAACTGTCCCATGGCGTAGTTAATTAAATTTTATATGCAAACAACTCGCTATAACATTTTGATCACTTAGATTACTAATTTACCTTTCATTGGCAATTGCTATAACAATATATTGTTTGGTTTTTTTTAATTATAAAATATATGATGCTATAAAGAATATATAGTTTTTTTGGGACACCCTATATATATATACACAATTATATTATGTAAATATATACAGGGTGTCCCATAAGTCCGGCATCATAGGAGAAATTCATATTTTTCTATTTCTACAAACCATAATTGTACCTGTACCAACAATTCCCTGGTCATTGGATAGGACGTCGAGGGCTTGTGGAATGGCCACTGGAAGCCCGGATCTCACGCCACTAGATTTTTATCTCTGAAGCCACTTGAAAGCGCTGGTATACACAGAGAAAATTAGGAGTGTTGAACATTTGCGGCAGCGCATTATTAGGGCATGTAATACCATTACTCCTGACATCATTCACCGTGTGCTTGCTGACTGGGTATCACGTCTGAATTCGTGTATTGAAAACAATGGTAGGCATATTGAGCACGTTCTGTAAATAAAAGCTTTTGTTTTGCTTTTTTTATTATTTTTCCTATGATGCCGGACTTATGGGACACCCTGTAGAAAATAAATATACATTGGAATGATCAAAAAACAAAATTAAAAAATAAGAAATAATATAACCATCAATATAGCAGAAATATATATACACACACACACACACACACCACACACACACACACACACAAAAATTGTTTAAATAAATAAATACATACACTTTATCTTCTACAGCCCAAAATAAGAAATCGTATAACCATCAATATAGCAGAAATGTATATACACAATTATGTTAAATATATAAATACATTTTACTTTTTTTCAAAATACTAAACTCGCACTTAATCGAGTCTACAATTACATCATTATTGCTCTGCATTACGCAGTATACGCGGTTTAATAATATTTCACCGCTTAAGGTATAGGGAAACCTATACTCGATATGAAGGGCCTTCATATCGTTCAGTACTATTTTTGTGCCCACTTTACAACCAGTTGGTAAGTTATCTTTAAATACGTCTAGAATACAATCAAAAGCACGCACAAAGAGTTCATCGTTAGCCACATTATTAAACACAAGTTTATAAACACGCCTTTCCAATCGAGGGTTTATTTCTACCGACGCGAGCTTTTCAATCGTGAACTCTTCTTCACACTGCATAGCTACAGTTGAAATAATCTTCTAAGTCGTTACGACAGCTGCTCATTACATAAAGAAATAGTTCTTCAGGGTGAACGGTGTAGGTGAGCTCAGCCCTGTACCGCTGAAGTGATTTGTACCAAAGTTCATGATATTTCAAAGAGTCTAAACTTTTTAAATAATCCTCCAGTTCTAGACCATACTCACCTTGTTCAACCCTACACTAGGTAAACCCATCGAGCAGAGCGGTGTATGCGTATTCAAGTACTCTATCCGTTTCCTCAATTCGTCTCTGAAATCTTAATCTGTCCCGAGCGCACTCTTCCCATTGTCCCCTTCTACAGCAATCAGCAACGGGGTAAGTTAGAACGTTGTCACAGAATTTTACTTTTGGGGGCTTTGGTGCAACCCAAACGTTTCCAATTTCATCATTCCATCATTGGTTCACGATTTTTAACTCTTCTGCAATTTTGTCAACGCTGCATCTATCATTACTTCCAAAGTCACTTTCATCAGTGCAAACAATGTTATGATTAATCTCAGGATTTTTTAGGCAACTTTTTCTTTGTGCTGACAATGAACTGGATTTAAATGATAATGGTACACGGATCTGTTCCGATACTTCTGAATTATTCATATTTGATGGTTATATACGAGAGAATATGCGACTATCAAATAAAACGGTAAATGATGCAGTTGACGTTAAATCTATTTATTTGTTAAAGGAAGGCCATACTATCATATATATAATCCGTAATGTCGATGATGGGATGCTTTACCTCATCGTCATTCACGGTTCTGTGGAAAAAGAAAACAAAATATAAGGAGCAGCACTCAATATTTGTAATATTTTGTAAATGATCCACTTAGGAGTGTGACGTGTTAGAAATGGACTCTGTAGAAAAATTCAGATTCATGAGCCCATCCACATGTATTATATCTGGACCTACAGGATGTGGTAAAACTGTGTTTATGCTTAAAATCATTAAAGAAAAGGGAGAGATGTTCTCAAAATTTGTGCATAAAGTTATATGGTGCTATTCGACGTATCAATCAGTGTTCAACGAGTATCAAGATGATATTTTGTTCCACAAAGGTGTATATGACGTTAATTCGTTAAAGGGAAATGAACATACAGTCATTGTAATTGACGATCTCATGTTGGAGATGGATAAAACGTTTGCCGAGACATTTACAGTATTCTTCCACCATCTTAACATAAGCGTGTTCTTCATCAATCAGAATCTTTTTTTAAAAATAGATACATGCGCGATGTGTCGTTAAATACACAATATCTAGTCTTATTCGCACAACGTAGAGATGTATCACAAATTGGGGTATTAGCCAATCAAATGTTCCTGAATCAGCGTAAGGAGTTTTTGGAAGTTTATAAAGAAGCTACAAGCACGCGTTACGGATATTTGGTTTGCGACCTTCATCCGCGAAACACGTTTAGGGTGCTTCTAAGAACGAATATATTTCCAAACGAGACTGAAACGGTGTATATTCCACAATGACAAAGAGACTGCCCCGGGCAATGCAGCAGATGTTTATTAAAAATATCGACTCCGACTTTTTAAAATGCATCTGTGAAATCTGTCTTAACGTTATAAATTGCAATGTATCAATGAAACCACCTCAGAAGGCTCGCCTACGCCGTTACAAGAACATAATACACGCACTCGCTCGTAAAAGTCAAACTGTAGGGAAGAAAAAACGAATTATTGTACAAATAGGAGGGTCATTCCTCCCCATCTTATTTTCAGTTTTGGGTCCTTTACTGACTAGATTAATATACTGAAGAAAGTGGTAGTGATTCCACACGAGGTGTACGCTTCACTGCAAAGGAATCCAGACACGGATCTAGATCCCCGTAAAAGCAGACTTAAAAGAATGGAAAGCGAATTGCTAGCCCTATTAAATAGTGAAAAAACACCTGATGAGAAAAGAATCTTATACCAAGAAGCTCTGCAGAAATTTCTTCACGAGTACGAAAATTATAAGAGCCCGAAAGAGATTCCTGTGGCTATTAGGCACAGCACGGGGAACGATGGACATGGTGACATAGGACCTGTGTCCGACGATACAGCTGACCAACCAAAGATTAAGGGGTCGGCCACACAACACATCGAGCATGTATTAAAAAGCACCCTCCCACATACATTGAGGAATAAAGGTTTAAGTCTTTATAATCTATTGAATGAGGATCCAGTCATACAATGGACCGATACAGGCGAGATCATTGTTGAAGGATCGAAGGTACAGGGATCGAATATCGTAGACATTGTCCATGATCTCGTGAGAAAGTGGGATAGGCCCTCACCATCAGGATGGAAGCATATTAAAGCAAGATTACAACAAATAAATGTCCCCAAAACAATGATAGGAAATCTGAATAGGTTAAAAGACTTGGAACATACGACGCACGTGACACAATTGAAGACGCCATCACCCCAGGCGGTAACACCTTTGAAGAGGAGAAAGACGAGGTTAAACAACGACCAAACCTACCCACGTGCCTCTAAAATACGCAAATAGCTAACGTATTAAGTAAACGCTACTATGACATTTCTAACCCAGCCTCCTATGGCGGCGTAGATAGACTGTACAGAAATGTTTACGGAGTAGGAAAAAAAGATGTTGAGAGATTTTTGCGGGAGCAGGACGCTTATACACTTCATAAGCCGATGAGAAAAAGGTTTAAAACAGCCAAGACAACGGCTGCCTCGATTGATTCTACTGTATTTGGCAAGCAGATTTAGCAGACATACAAAGATATTCTGTGTATAACGATGGTTACCGTTACATTCTATTCATAATAGATGTATTCTCTAGATATCTGTGGCTAGTTCCTCTAAAAAATGAATCACCTGAAACAGTTGCTAAAGCTACCAAAACGCTGATGTTAAAAGAAAACAGGGTTCCTGGCTATTTTTGTACGGATATGGGGAAGGAATTTATAGGCCGTGCTTTCCAGAACATGTTGACAGAGTTTAATATCAGCTATTACACTACCAATTCTATATATAAGGCTTCTTTAGCTGAAAGAGTTCAACGTACCATAAAGGAACGCATGCATCGATATTTTATACATAAAAACACATACAGATTTCTAGACATTCTGGAATCATTGGCTTCATCCTACAACCGCTCACGCCATCGCACGATTGGGACAACACCTAACGAAGTTTTAGAAAGAGGTACGCGTCCGAGAAGAGATGGATCACCAACACCACCACACTCTGCGCGTTTCAAAATTAATTATTATGTAAGGCTGTCGCGTTCGGGAAATAAATTCGCAAAGGGTTTTGAGCAAGGATGGACACGTGAGATTTTTAAAGTTAGGGCTATGAGACCTAAAGGTAAGATAATTATGTATTACGTTGAAGATTTGAATGGGGAAGAAATCTCAGGAGACTTTTACCGCGAGGAGTTGCAGAAAGTGGCATTTAATTTAGGAAAAAATGTGTTTGAAATTGAGAAAAGTTTAGGAAGCAAAGGTTCAGGAAAGAGAAAAATGTACCTGGTGAAGTGGCTAGGATACCCAGAAAGCTTCAACACCTATATAAAAGCTGATGCAATAATGAAGCTTAAATAGTATGCAACATGGCTCCTAACCATTTCTACGTCACACTCCCGTCCTCCTCGTCCCTGTCTGTACACCCTAACAACACACTAGCCAACTTTGTAACAGAACTCCACGGACCCATTGAATTGGGTCGTGATTCGTATGAGGTGGGGATATGCGAAATTCAGCTGGACACCCTCTTTTTAAATATTGAATATAAAGAATCCGTTTTTACGATTCTTAGAGACACTGACGAGTGTAAAAAAGCCGGGGTAGCTATGGATGAAACTATACGTATCGCCCGGACTAAGGCTGCACAGTATTACCGTACAGAAGTAACACTAGGGCCGGGCCGTTGTGGTTCGGCAGAGGATGTTGTGAGAGACAAACGCAAGTTTAAAAATCTCAAACCTTACGAATGATTTAGTATACGAAATCGTAAACAAAGGAAACCCTGCACATACACTAATCCTAAAATCAAAGCCTAACTGACGTATTAAAGACCGAAGAGTGTTCAAAATTATAACCAATGGACGATATAGCGCAGCCTTCCAAAGAGATACATTTCACGAGGCACAGCATGACTTGTCCAGATTAATGTATCAATTGAAGATGGAGAAATTGGATGAAAGCTCTCAGCACCCATACATGTGCTATATTTACAGCAATATAGTGGAGCACCAGTTTGTTGGGGATACCCAGGCACGCCTGCTGCGCATTGCTCACATCCCCAACCATAGAGGGAGTTTGAGTATTACATATGACAGACCCCATTATGTGAACATCGCAACTAATCTAATGACCAATATCTCAATATACGAGGGGAATCCAAAAAGTTTCCGGAAAAGTTTAATAATTCAATCATTTCAAATCAGAATTTAATGAATTCTTGTTTTGACATGAATTTGGACCTTCATACATATTAGGCCATGCTAAGACTTACACAACCTTGGTGACAGTGCTTTAAGACGGAGTTAAAAAGAACCCTATTTTTCATGGCAACGGAAATCTCAAAATTCGAGTGGAGAGCTAACATTAAATTCCTAACAAAACTTAAATGGAAACCACCACAAATACTTGATGCCTTACGTGAAGTTTATGGAGATGAAGCACCTAAGAAATCAGTCGTTTATGACTGGATCAAAAGATTCAAAACGGGTCAAGAGGTTCTTAATGATAACCAAAGGAGTGGCAGGCCATCAACATCAATTAATGAAGAAACTGTTGCTGCTGTTCGGTCACTAGTCGAAAAAGATCGTCGGATTTCCTGTGAAATAATAGCCAATGAGGTGGGTATCTCTCGTGGTTCTGCTCATTCCATTTTGGTGGATACCTTAGAACTTAGCAAACTTTCTGCTCGGTGGGTGCCTAAAGCGTTGCGCCAAGAACAGTTTGACCAAAGGGCTAGTCTTTCTGTTGATCTTTTGAATCGAATGGAAGTTCATGAAGATTGTTTTATGCATAGACGTGTAACAGGGGATGAAACCTGGATTTATCACTATGATCCGGAAAGCAAAGTTCAGTCAAAACAATGGCTCCCAAGAGGATCAGATGGCCCAATCAAATTTAAAGCAGAAAGATCAGCTAAAAAGGTAATGGCTACAATTTTTTGGGATTGTGAAGAAATAATTTTAGTGGACTTTCTTGAAGGACAAAAAACAGTCACCGCCCAATATTATGAAAATGTTATGAGGAAGCTGAAAGATAAGCTTGTTGAAAAAAGACCTGGTAAACTTCATCGCGGGGTGCTTTTCCATCACGACAATGCACCTGCTCACACTGCAAATGCCTCAAGAGCCGTGTTACGGGAATTTCGATGGGAAATCATACCTCACCCCCCCCTACAGTCAGGATCTAGCCCCTTCCGACTTTTTTTTATTCCCAAAATTGAAGGATCACATAAAAGGAACGCGTTTCGACTCGATAGCAGATGCCAGAACAGTAGTTTTGAGATGGTTTCAGTCGAAAAACTCTGAATTTTATAAAAATGGATTGGAACGCTGGAAACATCGCTTAGAAAAGTGTATAGAGATAGGTGGGAATTATGTCGAACGTTGTTGAGCATTCCTAAACGTATATCCTCTTTTGTTTTCTTTTATTAAAGTTATTTGACCATTCTGGAACTTTTATTAAAGGGTTTTTGTATTAAAGCTTTTTGAATTTTCCGGAAACTTTTTGGATTCCCTACGTATATAAGAACGATTGAGGATGAAAACTTCCCATTCGGTAACGGGAGCTTAACAGTGAAGCTACACTTTCGGCGCACTGAGTTATAATGGATAGAAAGCCTTTCACCGTCTATCAAGGGGTGAGATACCAGCGCGGTAGTGGACTTGGGTCCATTTTTTCATCCATACTACGTACGGCTGTTCCTTTGCTGAAGAGGGGCGCCAGATACCTCGGAAAGAAAGCGCTACAATCAGGCCTTAACACTGCAGAAGACATATTGGCTGGGACAAAACCTAAAGAAGCTCTAAAAAACATTTAAAACGTACACGGGACGAAATCAAAGATACAAAGAGGAAAATGCGTGGTGGCGGGAAGAAGAAGAGGGCTGTCCGGAAGAAGGGATCACGTGGCATTAAACGTAAAAGGATATCAAAAAAAGAAGTGCTGTAAGCGAATGAAACCTATGGTTGACCACTTTTTGACTGATATAAGCTAAGGACATTGAACTCATGAATCATAGTTTGTTTACTACTTGTCGAGAGAGGAGGCACTATTTCTAACTCGTCATGGCACGCTTCATCCACTCATGTAGTTCACAATGCTGTAAATCGGAGCTATCCCTCTTCGAGATGCCCCCAACTCAAGTTTCTATTGAACACAGTGACTTTATTACAATTAACCCTTTAAACACAATTAGTTCCCCTAGTGCTCCTATAGAATTCGTGATACCCAGCTCAGGCCCTTACTTTTTCGATCCAAGCTGTGTGCACATGTACGCTAAACTACGTATAGCCAATTCTGATGGAACGGACTGCGATGACAAATATGCTGTATACCCTGAAACAAACTTTCTGCACTCCATATTCAACCAGTGTGACGTATATTTAAATCAGGCCAACATATCGGCAGGCACGGGGTACTATCATCTACGAGCCTATCTGGAAAATGTCCTCAACTTTTCCAAGGAAGCGAAGGCTACCTTTTTAAGTGCCGAGGGATATTATCAAACTAAAGACGAAAGTAGTATAAAGGACAAATTTAAAAATTCTAAAAAGAAGATATACGAGTGTTTTGGACGTCTGCACACAGATTTCACTTTCCAGGAGAAGTTGCTTGTGAACGGGGTGGATATGAAAATAAAGCTCACCCGCACGTGTCCTGAGATCTGCTT